>CAJVQA010003457.1:0-19439 GCA_910591915.1 Cetraspora pellucida | reverse complement strand
AATGTAGTTTTTCCTTTTGTATTTAGAGTCTAGTTATATAGTTAGCAGTTTAATGTTTTGCCATAACTGCAAGTGTTGGTTTCGGCTATAGCATTTATATAGAATAACTTTGTATATATAGTAACTCCATGTAGTTACTAACTTTAAAACTACTAATAAAGATATGAGCAAGGCCTCACCTTAATATCATATCAATATTTATATTACAACAACTATTATTAATAATTAGATTAGAATATCTATAATAATAATTATATTATCATGATTGACAAGCTATGAAGCATTTGTATAAGTTATATAAAAGAATACAAACTAATAATCAGGTAGTACAAATACTAGATAAGTTTTTGTGACTGTAAATTTATTGAAATTGAATAATAAGAAGTCTATTTAAAAAGATCTAATTAGAGAAGTAACCAGATCTTTAATAGCATTGCTATAAAGACTAGCTTAAGAAAATAGATACCAAGATCATAATACTTAGTTATAGTACTTGAATAAGTAAGAAACTCTGAATTGAAGAAGGCTTAAAGGTATTACCAACTAGGTTGCTAGAGTAAACTAAAGAAAAAAGATATTAGATTAATTTGATATATTAATAAATTAATTATAATTCTATATAGACTATTTGGATTGAAAGTCTGATAAAAAGATAGATAAAAAAATAAATGAAAAGACAAATATATACTAAAATATTAGAGTTATATTATAAAGTAGATGTTGAAATTTGAATAAACTCTATAAGAACATAACAATTTAATAGTTAAGCTCTGACTATAAGTATTAGTTTTGCTATAATAATACTGGATTAGCTATAAAAATAGATATAGAAGGTTCCAAGAGGTTTACATTATGAATATAATAATTCCAAGATTAAGATAATAATCTAAACATCTGAATATGACTTAGTGATATTAATACAGATTGTAGGTTCAGAGGATTTAAAATAGAATATTCAAGTAGAAGTGTTAGATATAGTAATTAATAAGAAACCTTTGAATAGACTTCTTAAATAAATAATATAGAAAAATTACATATGTAACCAATTGTACACTCTTTTATAATAGTTTACTGAATTATATTACCAAAAAAATCATTAATAAAAAGTTAAAAGATTAAAGAGATCATTTTAAAAAAAAATAAAAATAAAAATAATTGATCATACTGTGAAAAAAAATAAAAAGCCAAAGTGAAATCAAATGTATAAGTATGAAAAAATAGAGAAATTGCAATACTAATCAAATGTGTTAATGAAAACTATCAGTACTGAAGATTTTGATAAAAAGATGTTCAGATATATACAAAAGATCATATTGCATTTATATAATAAAAACAAGAAAAACATTTAATTTTATGCAAAGGTCTCAAAAAAGATTAGGTCATTACTGAAAATTCAACTATCAATCTGATCTAAACAGTATTTTTAAAAGAAATCTGTAAGAAGACAAACAAACTAAAATTATTAAAAATCTTATGAAAAGATTTAATAGATGAAAAAATAAAATATAAATCCAAAAGTATTAAATGATTAATACAAGAAAAGATCAAAATAACATTACAAAATCTTATCTAAACTTTTAAAAAAATAAAAGAATTCTTTATTATATAAACAAATACAATATGAAATGGTTTTTTTGAAAATATATAGAAAAAATATTATAAATAAGTAACCAACTAGAAAAAGCAAATGGAATTAGCTTGACAGATAAGAAACAAAAAGATAACACATTAAGAAATATTATAATCAACAGATCATTACATGAGGTAGAGAAAGGAAATAGATCAGAGAATCAAAACCAAACTATAAAGAAGAAGAAAAAGAAGGATGAAAGAAAATACAAAGTTTATGATTAGGTTCAGTTGTTGGTTTTATAGAGACCATTCTTTTATGATCCTAATAACTAGCTTGGTATAGCCCTCTGGCCAGATTAATTTCTGACCAATGCGGCAGACTGCTCCTGGGCACTCATAGAAGCAGCCGGGGGATATCGAACCAGAATTTAAGCCAATTTTGTACAAAACATATATACAAGAATTTTAATAAAAGTGATCGGCAAGGCTGCCAAAGAGTTAAAAAAAAAAAAATAGTAATTTTAACTTTGAACAAGAACATTATAAAGGAAACTCTAGATAAATTATTTTAAAGATATTAGATTATTATAAAGTTTTTAGAATTCAAAAAATAATCTTGGTTATTAAAATTGGTTAGATGCTTATTAAGATGATGGGACTATTTATGTTAACAAATTATGAACTTAATTGTCGCATTCAATAATTATAAAGTATTGGAATTTTTTTAATAGATCACAACATGAGAAAATTAAAATTTAAAATCAGTAGTCCCACCGCTAGATGTATGCAATTTTAGCTAAATAAAACTTTGGGAATCAAAATTTTAATTAACTACAAAGTTTTGTTTAGCTAACATTGCATATATCTCGATGAAAACCTAACCGATTTTGATAACCAGGATCATTTTTTGAATTCCGAAAACCCATATAAGAATCTGATATCTTTAAAATCTGATTTACTTGGGCCCCCTCTGTAATAATATTATTGCTCAAGGTTAAAATCACTATTAGATTTTAATTAGTGCTTTCATAACACAGGTCGGTGATTGTGATTCAATTTCGTTAACATTTTAGCATTAAATATTATGAGTTTTGCTAAATTAATTAATCAATCAATCAATTGATTGATTGATAAGTAAATAAAGATAATTCGTCGTTGAGAAGATATGCGAGATCAAAATTTTGCTTTCGGGTGATGCATTCTTTTTGAAAGTCACATTATTAACGATAAGAATTATTAATTTCATCCAATCAACTTATGACGGTTCGAGTAGAATCTAATAATGATCATCATTTTTGATATGGTACTATTTACTGAGGCCTCCGAATTTACTAATGCTAATTAACCGAATACGCTGAAGAAATCCCAATAGCCTTTTAAGAATAGGATCGAAACGTAACGTTTTAATACGTAAATCTTTGATTACAAAATTAAAAATAATACAATCATAAGATTTGCATCGTTGAAAAAAATTTTAACCGAATATTCAAATGTTCGAGTTTTTTAAATATTAAAAATATATTATAACTGTTCTCATAAATTCTGGGACAACCGAGAAAAATTTGATCGGCCGAATTCTGAATTTAGTGTTATCTGATTATTGTAATGCTGAAAATCCAATTTTGATAACACTGAATCTTGGGAAAAAAAATTTTGCGAGATATTAAATATTAAATTATTTAATGTTCGTTAATGTTATTATACCAAAGAGCTTCGGATTTTATAAGATTGTCTTCGCACTTGTAACATTTCTCGTGCCCGAAAATAAGCGCACACTTTGTGTGCTTTATTATTAAATCAAATTCAATGTTTTTAATCAAATTCAATGTTTTTAATCAAATTCAATATTTTTAACCAAAAAATTTTTCAATATCACGTTATTAAAATTTAACTTTGATGACCGATGTTCGATGATTTTAATCAATGATCGAATAATTATTCACCGATTCCATCCTCTAGAAACTTTTAGAGAAATAGAATTATATTAACGTTAATGTACATGGCAATGCATCTATTTTACAATAACTAGAAATTGAAGCCTACCAGATTACCCGAGTTATCTGGTATTCCTATTATTTTCCAGTATCGACTTTAACCTTTTCATTATAATACTATAACAACTTTTGGATTCATTATCTATATATTTTTGTTTTACTCATAAATATATGTGTTCCAATCATTTATATTTATCTTTTCTTTTTTTTTTTTAATTTTGATAATAAAGATAGTACGAAATTAAATAGAAATAGTGATTTGAAAAAAGTTAATATCTTAAAGCTGTCTTAATAATTTAAAAGCGAAAAGAAAATTTGAATCTGAACATCCTTTCGTTTTAATTGTTGAGACAGCTTTGAGAATGAATAAAAAAAAGTCTTACGTTATTCCTTAACTTGGACTTGGATTCCTTTATTGTAAAAATTAAAATTTCCCCAATTATATTCTACAGTATCAAAGTTATTATTATCAACATCAATTTCAATGTCGGACAATTTTTTGACAGCAATAATTTATCTTACGTTCATCCAATTCTGCAATTTTCTCGGCATTCATTATCCTATCCTAATCGGTTTCTGATAAAATTGTATTATATTTATTATTGTTCTTACCATCAGAATGTTAATCTTCGACTTGAAATCAGGTGTTCCCCAAATTGACAAGGTTAGACGTAATTCAAGCATATGCGAATGAATTATTCTACGTATGGTTAATATTATCTACTGTCAATTTATAATTTTAATTGTCTGGAATTTCAATAATATTGTATTATTAAATTTTTTCCACCTATTAATAAAACGATATGCATTTATTTTTTACATTTTGTAAAAAAAAACAATATACACAAAACTTATTAAATTAATATTATATACGTACGTTAAGCATAAGCAACCTATTGTGTTCCATTTTTGATCTCAACGGAATATATTCGGAAGTTTCATATAATTCATAATCCTGTAATCCTGAGCGGTCAAAAAAAAAAAAAAAAAAAAAAACAAACCATAAATAAAACGTGGACAAATTACGACTGAATTTGGAAGTCGATATCCATTGACGACGATGACTACTAATACAATAGTAAGAATTATTCTCAATCAACAAGATGTTATATATTCAAGTATTTGAGTTTCAATGATTCACAGATGATTCGGGTCAAAATATGTATTTATGGCTTAAATTATTACCTTTTCGAAATTATAGATGTGTGGAATCTAAGATTTAAAGATTTCGAATAGAGACGCATATGAGTATATACAAAGTACCGTAAAAAACGCGAAAACAACTTTTACAAAGTCATAAAATTCATACAATAAAATAATATATGAAACATGAAAATTGTACAAAAAAGAAAAAAGAAGCTTTAAAAATTCATTGTGTTCTTTCATTTTCAAACGTGTAATGATTCGAATATGTGATTGGTGTATTATAAATCTTATGTACTACTCGTATAACATGGCCTCGCGTGATGAATCGCACCATTTAGTTAACTCATTCTGGTATAATTTTACGGAGACCCTGAAAAAAGTTTAATAAGATACTGATACTGTACGTGCTTGTGAGATTTGTTCAAAAAGAATAACCATAAGTTAGATGAAATCAAGATTTTTTTTTTGTGGCTGACATGATTGTGAGAATTAGCAATCGATTAGGTAGCTGAGATAACTCATTAAGTAAAGACTTTCAGTATTTGATTTATGCAATTTTTAATTATTTCTTATTGGCATGCTAAGAAGATTTTCCGAGACGTGATAAATTTTCAAATTTGTAAATTGAATTTTTAATTTAAAAATTTAAGCATGTGATCAGAGTGAAATTCTCCTTTAATGGGATAGCATATTTATTATAATTAATTATTATTAATCTGTTTTCATATTCAAATCATATTTGAGATTCGGCGGGTTACCATTATCGTTATTGTCATATAAATTTTTTTTTTTTTGATCGTAAGATTTAAAATAGTAAAAGTGGTAAAAATGAAAATCGGTATTGAAAATTTGAAAATTAATGGAAATTAACGGAAATTGATGGAAAGTAATGGAAAGTAATGGAAATTATGATACATTTTATGTCATTGAAAGTTTCAGAAGCATTCTTAAGCATAAAAAAAACTTTTAAGATTTGAATTTTTACGTAGATATTATTAATTTGGGTTCTTCCATATACAGAATATAATTAACACTTCGAAATATAAGATCACGTGAATACTCTGTATCGGTTAACACGCATATATATATATATTTATTTAAATTGTAATTTACGTTTCCTTATGTAGGAATTGGACGAAAGGTCTTAATTTGTGTAATGACAATCGATTTTCTTTGTGAAAACAAACATTTCCTAAATTTTATTATCATTATCTGATTTGGCCGGACTATCAAATTCACAAAAGAAAGAAGACAGTAATTTAAACTAACCTAAAAAAATGCAAAAGCCGGAAAATTATTACCATAATTTTTATCTGTCAATCTATCAAAAAAAATTTTTTTTTTGTCGTCCCATGCTATTGTAATTTGAAATACTAAACAAATTTCAAATTTTCCAATTGAAATTGTAAAGTAGATTCATGAGATCGCGGAATCCATCCGTTAAAAGAATCTTTCTGGATTTCCGTAATAAGCCTAGGTTTAATTTTGACAAACTACTCTCTACTTAAAATAGTATTTCAAAAATTAAACCATCCCCAAGTCAAACGGTTAGGCTCATTTTGGCCAAATAATCATTAACGTGTAAAAATGGTTGAATGCTATTTGCCAAAGCTCAAAGTGGTGTGAAAGTAAACCATGACGTAAGATATTCTAAAAAATCTTTTAAAAGGGCTCACTACGACACTTTTCTGATGCAAACAAACAAACAACTATTAATGATAAATATACATTCTCTTCTGGAGTCCTTAATGTCAAACATCCTGAAAAATAAACCAATATAAACAAAATTTAGTGAAACGAATTTGTTAAAATGGTTCAATACGGATATCCAATCGGTATTTATTGTTCTTTTAATGAGAAGTTTTCATCAGAATTATTCATTCATAATATAATTAACCTATTGATACTCTCAATTTAGTTAATGAAAAAGGACTTCTAACATGTTACATTCCTCATCAACTACGAAAAATCAAGCTCAAACGGTCAAGAACAAGTTTCCAAATATTTGGTAAACGTGATGAAATTTTTGATTGGTTAGAAGAGCACGGCAATGTTGTATGCGAATACATACATCAGGATAGTCATGAATATGATTTCCAAGAAAACTCAAGATCTAGAGTACCTGTTACAGAACGTCCAATGCTCTTATTTGAGCTTTATTATGATCACGAATCAAGTCATAATAGCTCTATGATTAAGAAGATTCTTCCATTCAATGGTAAAAAGCGAATGATGATGGAGATTAGGCCGTACATTCGTGGCGAGGAATATGAATATCATAAGAATTTAGTCCGAAGAAATGCTGGTATAAGTGGTGTGACCTTACGACAGATTTTGGATGTGTGGACGAGTTCTCCCGCTTCACGTCGTCAACGAGCTCAGAGGACGGCGTGTGATTATGAATAAATTAAAATTGCTTGTTAGCAATTTTTTTTACAAAAGAAAAAAAAAAACAATAATACAATAATATATATGTTTATACATATTATCTTATGCAGGCTTTTATCTTTATACGTAGTATGGTTCACGCAAAAACTTCCCTACTTTTTTTCTAGGATATACAGACTGATTTTTCCTTTGTTAATTCCCGGGAGCAATGGATTAATTTCTTAATTAAATAATTTATTTATTTATTTATTTGTTATTTGTTTATTTACAATTGTGTAAATAAACATAACGATAAATAGATAGATATTCTTTTTTAAGCTTTTTTTTAAGTATAGATTTCACAATATATGTAATTTATCGTAATTAAATAAAACGTGCGATTAAATAGTGCATACTATTAATCATTCCGCGTTTATTTTTCGCGGGCCATGTATTTCACTTGCTATAAAAGCATTTTTAAACTGCTTCGCAATCAGCATTCAAAAACTCGGTCTGATATATACATGCCAAACTGGACAAATCTGTCATAATCCCAAACTCTGGCTGAATCCCCAAATACTATTATGATACGTATAACAATTTTTAATATAATATGGGATGGGATTTGAGATTCAATTTTTCCATATGGGATTTTTGGACAATCCCATTTGTCATGATGGGATATGATGCGGAAGTTTTTTTTTTTATGGAAAAAAAGAATAAGGTTCCGATCTATATCCGACTAACCTTTAAATTTTATTTTATGTCATTCAAACGTGACCATTGGCAAATCAAAAGCTAGCTTTATATAATTTCCATCCGAATGGCCTGTCAAAGATAGGATCGGGACCTAATAAAGAATTGGACCCTAATTGGTTTTACATGAAATATTTATCATAATCAATAAAAAGACTGAATATAAATTAGACTTTATAATAATCATTTTACACGAATAGATGCTAATATTAAAATGTTAGATATAATCAAGAATTTGTTGACTGGTTTAAAATGTAAAGATTCCAAAAAATCAAGATTTTAATATTTGTCAAAGATGTGTTGCGAAAGTTTTTCAATATATCCATATCTTTGAAAGTGCTTGAGAACTCGACTTGTAGAAGATCTATTAACACCTAAGTGTTTATATAGCAATTTTTCGAACTGATAAGCCTTCTAAATTTTTTCATTTGCCTTTAAAAGTAGATAGGCTGTTGTTTATACTGTGTTAGTCACCTGATTATAAATTTCAGTTTAACGTTATAAATCCAGTAATCTGGGCCCAATCCGAATTTTTTTGGCAAACCGATAGTAACAAAGTAACGGTAAATTAACAGTAACACAGATCTATAATCACGTGAATACCAAATAGGCCAGTATTTGTGTTAGTGTTACTTTTGGTGATACTTTTGATAAGGTAATTTATATCGCATTTCTTGTAAAAAAAAAAAAAAACCAAAAAAATGTCTGAATTATCGGATTTTGGAACTGCCTTTGAATTGACGGAGAATGCTGTTTCTCCTAGTGCCGCTCAACAGCCTGATATATCAAGCTCTTCTGGAACGACTCAGTTGAGAGTTAAAAAACCACCGTATCCTCTAATAATTCCTACCACTCAACCTACTAACATGTCTGGAAGTCGAATAAAACTTAATACTCCCACACGAACTACAAAAACGGCTCAAAAGCTAGTTTTACTTCCTGAAGAAGCAGAAGTACCACCTAGTGAGCTTTCTGACTATGCTGAAACTCCTGTCACTCCTTTAGTTCCACATCTACCGGCTAATAATGCATATGATTCTACTGATGCTGAGAGAATGCCCAAGGAAAGTAGAGAAATCAACAAATATTCTAGGTATCTATATGTTTGTTAATTGCAATGTAATTATTTAATATTACTAAGTTCTAAATCATCCAATTAATTTTCTAATTTGATTATTTTATAATTAATCTTTTAATTTAAATTGATCTAATTAAAAGGGCAACTGCTTATTGTACGGCTGAAGGTTATTATCTTAAAAAGTTGATGAAATTTTTGAGAGATGAGCACAATGTTCAACCAATGTACCGTATCAATTATTGTAATTTATTATTTATATCTATTTTTATTTATTAATTTATTTATTGCTTAAAATTATTTACTGTTAAATATTTGATAGGTTATATGATGAATGTATATATGCTCCTTATCATTTTCCATTATTGAGAGGTAGAAATACAAATATTTCTTCATCCACTGCAATACGTTCACCCAATGGTCATTCTTTTATGGAAAGGCAGATAGAAAATTATGAAAATAATGAAGTAAATTCTTATTTTGTAATGTCTGAAAATGAAGATGGTTATGATAATGTTGAACCTTTATCAAAACCTACTCACAATACTCTCACAAATATTGGTGAAGTTTTTTATTTTGATTATGGTGTAGTTGTATTTTGGAATATGACTGAAGATCAAGAACAAATGATTCTTGATGATCTTGCTATGTCAAATGTAACTGTTCGTTTATTAAAAAGTGAAGATGTTGAGTGTGAAACTTTTCATTTTCAATATGATCTTAATTCTACTAGACAACCTAGAATTTTCAATGATATGATTACTTTGAAGTCAGATAATCATATGATTAAATTAACAATTAGTCACGCCATGAGTCAAAGTACAAAATTAGCTTTATATGAATGGCAAATGGAAAATACGATCGGAAGTACAATGCATATACCAAAAATGTTGGCTCAAACTGGGCGTTTGGATTTGTAAGTTGAATATGTGTTAAAAAAAAAAAATTTAAAAAATAGTGAGTTGACAAAGCCTTGTATATTTCCAGGAATCGAATTCAAGTCACAAAATTAAGTGGGGAAATGTTTAAGTTACGAATGAATGTTAATCTAGTATCCAATGTTTTAGGTAAATTATTTTATAAATGTTTATTATCATTATTATCATTATTATTATTATTGTTACTGTATAATCGCTTAATACGCACTAGGCTTAATTCGGGTCATGAACGTTATTACGCGATTATACGGTATCATTATTATGATTATTAACGTACTTATATACTATATATATTTCTTTACAGATACTCCTGAAATATTTTGGGCAGAGCCTTCTTTGGATCCATTGTATAGTGCTATAAGAGGTAACTCACTATTATTTTATAAATACTTTAAAGAAAACATTATTAATGCTATTCGATTCTTAGCATATCTTGAAATTTCTCAACGGGCCACGCTCCTTAATGACCGATGTAAAGTCATTAGCGATTTATTGGATATGTTGCGTGAAGATGTTGGTAATTACAATATGACACGCATTACGTGGATCATAATCTGGTTGATTGTTGTGGCAGTTTTTGTAGCTATTGTAAGTATTTGTTTGATATTCTTGATAATGATTCGAATTTGAAAAATTCAAAATATTTTTCTTCTGTAGGGAGAAATTGCCGTGAAAGCTTTACATTTTTATGGTAAATAATAATAGTAGTAATGAATTTTTCATGATAAACTATTAAGTAACAACCTCTTAGATGAACATTTTAACATTATAATGTCGCATGATGAACATTGATGAAAATTACGTTAACTTATACAATAGTATTCATTTTTTGGCAATACTTTTATTGATTTCTGTATTTAATTGACTTCTTTTTTTTCTTGAGCGTGAAAAAATAATTTCTCAAATGTATATATATATATATTTGTAAATTTTAAAACAATATTTGCATTTTTTTAAATTTATTGAGAACATAAAGAATAGAACTTATTGGGGTATGGTCTTCAGGATGATGTATTCATCTAAAAACATTTCCAATAAAAATATTCGTAAAATCTATTTCAGTCAATTGTGTTTTTAAGCACAATTGTATTTTTGTAATCATCAAAGATCAAGTATTTAATAATGTTTTAAGGTGATGAGAAAAGATCACGTTATGTAGGTGGCTTCAATGATATATCTTTACCTAAGATGAATATACCTAGTAGTGGTCTAGTTTGGATTTTGAAAATTATGTTGTTATTACCTGTTCTTCGCTTGAGCACGGAACATCATTCTTTTATCGTTATCATATCGTAGTACCAATTGATTATCTATTTACGTATTGAATATACGTATCAGGAAAACTGTACCAGATATTTAATTGAAATAATCTTGTTTGAAAGTTGGTTTCACAGGTCAGTTGATCGTACCTCTGTCAGGTATGTATTTGTTTTTTTCCCCTTTTTAGCTTTAAATGGTGAATTTTGGACTTTCAAAAAAACCCCTTTGATAAAACGGTAAAGTAATCTAATTTACTTATTTTGATCCCTTTAGATTAATATGATCTTGATGCATTTAGTACAGGGATGATTAGTAATGTTTGCTTTGAGTACCAATACCCGATTCATTAGTTAAAAAAAAAATTTTTTTTTTTTATATCGGATAATTGAACCTTTTTTTATATGATTTGTAATGTTAGCTAAATTCTTAAAACTTGGTCGACATGATGATCAATGTTTGTCATTTAAATGAATTTCAACACGTATTGGCTTGATAAAATGCAAACAATACATTTTGTACCTTTATGTTAGGAATTACAAAAATTATTACTTATTTTTGATGATTGCTGATTTGGATAACTAAAGATTATTTTAATTATCTCTTGTGCACGTTGTACTTAACTTCCCTACATGTCAAGAACCTATCATGTTATACCGTGATATTAACATCCTTTAGAGGTTCCAAGATTTAAATCGAAATATATTATTGAAATAGATTATTGGTATTTTTAAATAATTTTGACCTTTCGGACTTAGGTATTCGTTCTGGTTTAATGTTCGTTGTTATACCAAAATTTACGTTTATATTTTCCGACTAAATGATGGTCTCTCCGAACACGGATATTTTTTTTGCATAATTTCCTTCCTGGAATTATCACTGGTTCTCATCGGCTTGTGCAATACATATTGATCCTTTTTGCAAATTCTTGTTTTTTTTTTTTTTTATATGTAATATATATACGGTCAGCCGTGAAACATGTCCTAATATTTTGATAGGCTCACGGTTTACCTTTAACACTTTGTCCAATCCGGAACTTTACCCCCAAGAAAGTACCTCACAAGACCACAAACAGAAAACCAAAGCCGTCTGTCAACGAACCCTGGTTTATCGGTCACTCCCCCCGTTCAGTTTATCGCACCGCGCTCTTTTCTCTTCTCGGGCTCAAGAAGCCCAAAGTTGTATACCTATACACGTATACATCCTCTTCAATTTCTCTAAAATAAAAAAGGACACTTAACTCTTAATAGATTTTCTTTCCTAGCTTTAGTAGCTTATAAACTCTCTTTTTCACACTTAGCCTTCATCATCAAATAATTTTGGTACACTATACACTTAAAATTCCTGCATTAATGGCGGCAACAATTCACTTAACCACACAACAGACAAATCCTGCGCATCCTCAGCATGTCCAACTACAGTCTGCAAGAGGTCGTCCTATTTCAACTCCTGTCCCAATGAACTATCCTCGATATCCTGAAGTACCCCTCTCTTCACAAGTATCTCAAAACTCCGCACGAAGAGGTAATATGTTTGGCCCATATCTACTGTTACAAACTTTGGGCGAAGGTGAATTCGGCAAAGTTAAACTTGGTATGCACGTGGACACTGGTGAAGAGGTAAGATCTTTGTATTATGAAATATTAGAATTAATTCTTTTCTAACTTGATCTATTTAGCTTTATTTGAAAATGTTTTTTTTAACTACTATAAATGCTAATCGAGTCACTTTTTGAAAATTTAAAATTTTAAAAATATTTAAAGGTTGCAATCAAACTCATACGTAAAGAATCTGTAGATACCCCATCTCGACTTACAAAAATTGAAAGAGAAATAGGAGTATTACGGGTAATAAACAAATTAACATTATTTTTATCAATATTTTTAATATTATATCATTCTAAATTATTTATTTCGATACGTCGATAGAGTGTGATGCATCCAAATATTGTAAAATTATATGACGTGTTCGAAGCAGATCGATATATTGGCATTATTATGGAATACGCCTCAGGTAAGCAATAACCTATATTTACATTACATATATATATCGTAACGAATTAATTAATAATTTTTTTGTATATATTATATTCATTTTATAATATAGGTGGTGAACTTTTTGATCATATATTAGCACATCGATACCTCAAAGAACGAGATGCTTGTCGATTGTTTGCACAACTAATTAGTGGAGTGAATTATTTACATCAAAAAAATATCGTGCATCGTGATCTTAAATTAGTATGTTCTATGTTTCTTTAATATCAATTAACATTAAATGAGAAATTATATTTATTATGTGAATTTTTTTATTCTTTAAAAAAAAAAAAAAGGAAAATCTCTTGTTAGATCGTAATAGAAATATTATAATTACTGATTTTGGATTCGCAAACCAATTCAATGGTGCTCATGATGATTTGATGGCTACATCTTGTGGTAGTCCTTGTTATGCCGCACCAGAATTGGTGATCAGCGAAGGGTTATATGTCGGAAGTGCTGTAGATATTTGGAGTTGTGGTGTTATTCTAGTACGTAATTTATACATTTATTCACTTTATCAACCCTTTTTTTCAATTATAAAGTGTGATTTATTTATTTTATTTATTTTGTAATAGTACGCTATGTTGTCAGGATATCTTCCTTTTGATGATGATCCTTCAAACCCCGATGGTGATAATATAAACTTATTGTACAAATACATTATTAATACTCCGTTGGTATTCCCCGAATACGTAAGCCCTGATGCTAGGGATTTACTTAGAAAGATGCTTGTCCCTGATCCGTCAAAGAGATGTGATATGAAGACTATAATGTCTCATAGGTAACTTTATTATATTTAATTTTATTTGATTGACTTTTATTATTATTACCAATAAATTTTTTTTTTGATGATTTTTTGATGATTTTATTAGATGGTTGGTACCATATGCATCATTATTTGAATATACTATCCGAGAACTGGAGGTGATTGTTTTATTTCGAAAAAATTTATTCAAATACAAATTGAGTTTTATGAAAAAGATAATTTAGTTCATTTATATTTTATACAGGAAGCTGCAAATCCGATGAACTCATTAGCATCACAAGATGCATATATTCAATCTGGAGTTTCTATTTCAAACAATTTCCTAACTACTGATTATGCTGTGGATCAAGCAAACACTGCACCTGGTAATATTACCGTTAAACGTCATACTATCCAAGTAGAATATGAATACCCTGATAATAATACTGAGGGATATGTTGATTATCCCGATGAAGATTTTCAATTTGTCGATGGAACTCGTCTTGGTTCGACCGTTGTACCTGTAGCAACATCAGACATGATATTAGCCGAAGAACAAGAAGATATATTAGTTAATGATTATGACACTACCAAAAATAATACTTCACAGAACCTTTTAGTAACTGCACCGCATTCTAAAACAGAGAAACACTTTAGTATAACATCAACCGGATCTGGTAATTCAGATAAAAGTAGTGGTCCAGGAAGTACACCACCAGGAACTCCATCAACTACAAGAAATTCTGCAAATACTGGCAATGGCTTGTTTACTTTGTTTGAAAGTGATCCCAATAATAAAAATCAATCCTCAGATAAAACTCCACGAATTAATAATGTAAATAGTAATCTTGTTTTACCACCTCCAAGTGACACTTACCAACCGGATTTACAGAAGAGCGCATCTCAAACACCAAAAAAGAGAGATGCACCACGTACTAGACCTGTGACTTTACATGGTCCTCCATCAGGATCCCAAGATTTTCTATCAATGGTACCAGGGTATAAACAAAATTCTACCAACGCATCTTCGAATGTCACGGTTTCATCACAATATAACAATGATAATTCACTACAACAAAAACTTCCACCTTTAACCACACCACCTACCACGCCTTTACCCGCAATTCCGAGTCGTCAAGATTCATTATCATCTATAAGCCAAAAGAGACACAAAAAAGCATCATCAGAAAAAATTAATCTACATACAGGAAATAGTCCATCACCAATAGAAAATGGATCTTCGGTTACGAATCGCACTAACAATTCAGATATTATCAAAGAATCAAATTTGATTAATTCAAGAACATTACCCTTACAATCAACACAGTTACCAGTACCACCATCTCAAAATGTTGATATAAACTCTGATACCGCGTCTGATTCAACTAGTCTTATGGATGATGGTAGTGATTCTAGGAGTAAGAGAGGTGGCAAGAGGAAAGCTTTAAGCCTTATGGTTGAAACATTTAAAGGGCCGACAAGTCATTCGACGCATAGTATTGTTTCAAATAATAATGTATCAACAAAAGACAAAAGAAAGACCCTCGGTAGTGGTATGTCTTCTAGTAGTTCTAATGCAGCTAAGAAAGTTATGGATTGGTTTAGAAGAAAATCTTTGGGTAAGCAGTGGATTTTTGTCACAGAGATAAAAATAGATTATGTATTTCTACAAATAATTATTTCTAATAAATTAATTATAAATTCTAATGTTAATATATATATATATTTTTTTTTTTTTTTTGTTTTTTAATAGCAAGGGATCCAGGTATACATATTCATACCAAGATTGCTAAGGTTGACAAAACTGGTATAACAAATGGTGACATTTCTGCTAATCATTCCAAAAGTAAAACCAAGAGACCAAAAAATAATCCAGCAGTAATTGTTACACAACCTAGTAACAGTACAAATTCACCTTCATCATCACGCCAGTCTACAATGACATTAATGGCTAATGTGGACTCTAAACTTCGTTTACATCATGGTGCAGTTGATAATCAAGCTTTGACTGAACGACCACCATATGAAATTTTCATAGTAATTAAACAAACTTTAGTTAGTATGGGTATAGAGATAAAACGTGAAGGAGAATTCAAGGTTAGATGCGTGAGACGCAAGAGAAAGGTTGAAAACAAACCTTCTGCTAAAGATAAGTCTATAAAGACCAAGGGCACTTTGACAACATTAGAGGGATCAGAAAGTACATCAGATTTGTCTATTGAAAAGAAGCGTAAAAAATACGCTAGTGGGCCATTTAAAACATTGTTACGTCGTACAAGTTCAAATAATGCCAATCAACTATTATCCACATCTTCATTATCACACAACTATAAATCAAACCGATCAAATCGATCAAACGAGTCAGTATCTGTTTCAGCACCAACTAGTCCGACATTAGGTCCGATTATGACAGTTACGGGCCCAGCCGATTGTCCCACCTCGCCATTAGTACCAGAAGTATTATATGGAGATCCAACGACAGATTCGGGCGATGAAATCAGGTTTGCAGTAGAACTATGTCGTCTTAAAAATCTTCCTGGATTATATATTGTGGATATCAAAAGAATAAAGGGTAATCTTTGGGCATACAAATTTTTATATCATACGCTTCTCGATAAATTGGATTTAAAAGGCAAAGGTGGTTATCTAACTATTGGAACAAGTGGCGGAATGATTCATGATGGGAAGACCTATATAGCCTAAATATAAGAATATTAAAGCTTTTTTTGTCTTTGATTTTTCATTAATTTTCGTTATCAATAATATGTTATTGGATTTAATATAAAAATTTTTTTTTTTTTTACTATTCCAGATTGCATATTTTCATTTTTTTTCAGTGATTATGGACAGTTTTTTAATCATTATCCTATTTAATATTATTATTTGAAAAATTACTCTGGATTTTTCTTTAATTCTTTTAAGTGATTGGAAACCTGGCTTAAATTTTGAAATACTTTTCTTACTCTACAGCATTCAGCTTTACAGTATTTTTTTTCTTCTTAATATTCAAATTCTTTCCTCTTTATCTTACAGTTCGTTATATACAAAAAATTGTTTTGAAAACTCATAAATTTTGAAAAAAATTTTGGAACTTTATTATATAAATACTATCAATATAAAAAAAATGAAAAAAATAAGTTACTATATAGTGCCTAATACATATTCTTGATTTATTTCATTTAAAGTGTTAGTGGTATAAAAAGATAATAATAATAATAATGTTAATGAATTTTACAAACTAGTGTCTATATAGTGTAATATGTAATACTAAGTGTAATAATTCTATTCATAATTGCACCTTATCTTAGTTTTATTTCCTAATAAGACATCCTTATACTGTACATCCTCTTGAAATTTGAACCACTTATATGTAGAGGAAGTGTAGATTTCTTATATGTAATGCATAATTCTTATAGATTTAAAATAAAAATGTTTTTGATTACCGTTACAGATACTTATTTAGTACGTATTGTACGTATTTACATATCGTCGTTATAATAAGGCTATTATGCATGTATAAGGTATGTACAATGATAATACATAGAAAACTTTAATTCAAATACAATATAATATATATCGATATGTACGATCTTATAATCGATGATTTGTTTATACGTAGGTTAAAAAAAAACTTAAACCTTACCTGTTACATAACTATATATACCCAAAACGTATATATATATATACACTATATATATCAAATATATAGTTTCTACGTATAAAAAACACGTACGTATACGTATATTCTAATTAATGGATTTTACTTATATTTGAATTTAATATGTATATAGATTGATAACGTGAACCATTCTTGTCTTTATTATTATTATTATCTATATCGATATGAGTGTGTGAGATTGATGATTTACTATGATTGGTTACAGGTTTTCACTCTCATGCCTATTATTAATTTTTTTTTAATGTTAAATATATATGATATATTGTTAATTTAATTAAGGAACTAATATCTCCTCTTTTTGATAGTGCCGTGCCTTCACTAATAGGTTCTGAAATCTCGATGCTCACAATTATCCATTATAGCGTTTCTTATCATGATGACTCATTATGGCTTAGGTATATAATCCAATCGATATAATTTTTATTACTAATAAAAATGACTATCGCAATCGATTTTCTCTAATTTCAAATCATCGCCTGATAATTGAACTTACTTAAGTCTATTTATAGTATTCAATCCACACATCACAATCTAAACTATACTGTACATACATACATAGGTGTACCTCGAGTTACTCTCCACCATGTTAACACTAGTTAGTCAGATCAGCAAAACCCGATTCACTGAATTTAACGTTAAGGTCCAAATATAACAATAATAATGATTTAGTTTCTTCCTGCATCTCACGGTTACACGAAAATGTATTGACATTATATGTACAATGGTTTATCGTTATGATAAACTTATACCCGTAAATAATACTACGTAGTTGTTAATTTATTTGCAAAAATTAAAAATCAATTATATATTGTAATATATATACTGTAAATCCAATAATGATATGTGATAGGGTTAGAGTTAGTGGCACAGAACAATATTTGGGTAAGTCCAAAGGAGGCTGAGGCATCCTCTTCTTATTTGGAGATGCCCATAGATAGGTCATATACTACGTACGTAAAGATAACTTAAAAAGCAGATTATATCAACGCTTCATTCAATACCAACCTAGTTGTTTTATATACGGTTTTTTGTTTGTTGTAGGGGTGAGTTCATTAATAGTTTGATAAGTAAACTCCCTGACAAAGTCACTGTCTTGAAGATCTTTTCTATAATAAACAGTAAATATTGAAATTTTTTATGTTACGAGTTTCTTCAATTATACTTTCAATAAAATATTTTTATTTTTTTTTTTAAATACTTTAGCCTGATTAAGAAATAAGCTTTCTATATTGTGTAAGCTCTAATTATAAAAACTTAAAGAACCTAATCTCTTGATTAGACTGACGTTTTAAATTTTTTTTCAAATATTAAAAAAGTATTTTTATTGAAACTATAATTGATGAGTTTTATAATAATACAAATTAAAAACCATATAATAATAAAGAAATTTGGCTTTTTTATAGCGTAAAAATCTCAACATCAATATTTTACTGTTTTTTATAAGATCTTCAAGTCGATGACTTTTGTTAGGGAAGTGTACAACAAATTTACTAATAATATTTATTTATGCACATGGTTAAGCACGGTACTTTTATTTCACCGAGACTATAATTACCGTATATCTTGGCATTTTACTAGGGTGGAACATCAGTTATGTAATTAAAACTATGTTAAATACATTAATATGATCAAATTTTAAGGGATGGGGTCCCATAGCCTAGTGGTCTAGGCGCCCCTCCCTCCACAGACAAGGTCAACGGTTCAATTCCAGCTGGAGGCAAAACTCTGTAATCTATGGAAGCATATGAATGTACGCGAAGCCCTGTGGCTTAAGTCTATGTGAATAGAAGATCGGTATATAAGGAAGTTCCCAGAAAGAAGTTTCCCGATATGGAGAGTTGGCGCTCAATGCGAGAGAAGCGGTGAACATA
>CAJVQA010003456.1:0-19441 GCA_910591915.1 Cetraspora pellucida | reverse complement strand
ATGATAAATATGATTACTAATACAGATTATTAATCAACAATATAAATTATTTATATATATTCAATTATTTTGATGATCGATTTTTTTTTAAGTGTTATTTCTTGCACTTCATTCAGAACATATTGTATGGGACAATTCTGGATTCTATGCAGGGAATTTGGACTGCTTATAGTTGTTAATAGCCTGGGTTATAGAAAGCTAATTTCTTTTCTTGTTCTTTAGGGAACATCTAAGTTTTAGTGAATAATAACTCCTTGTAAAGGGTAAACATTTTGTTATGCCTGACCAGTACGGACTGAACAGTAGGCATCTAACCTGAAGTATAAGTGGCCTGTTCTTCTTAGGGTATCCTAGTAAGACTATGGTCTTCTTGTATAGGTGAGAATTGTCTTGATACAGGTTGGTGCTTACGAATATGTCCCTCACCAAAATCTCAAGATATGTAGCTTCCAAGTAGCAAAATTTGGTAACTTACAATTTTGTAAGGCTAATACATATCAAAACGATTCTTTAAAATAAATTTTAAAATTTTTTAAAAAATTCGTCAGGTTTTAAAATATAATTTCTGAAAAAATTTATTAATTAAATAAATAAAATGGTTCTATGAAACTATAGGTTTTTTGATATGTTCTACATTTTTTATTAATGACATAAAGTCGATTAGCTTAGTAAAATTTTATATAAAATGTAATTTTTGTACTGACGATGATTTAAAAACAAATGATCTGCAAAGATAATATGAAAATCGTTTCATCAAAAATTAAACTAATTTCATGAATTTAAATCTGTTTGACTTGAAATTTAATATTTGAATTAATGAATGTCATCGGCACCAATTTCATTAGTATCATATAGCATATTTTTTTTGAATGAAATGGTCAAATTAACAAAAACTGTTTTGTAAACTTTAAAGAAAAATTTTTGTTAGTAATTTTTGAACGAAAAAATGCCATATCTCCATGAATTCTTAATGAAACAAGCTCAAATTTTCAGTGAAAATTTTATACACTTACTCTATCAATTATCTTAATGCGCAGTATGAGGTTTAGAATCAAGATAAAAAATGATGGGTTCAATCGATCATTGTTTTCATCAAAGACACAAATTCATCTACAAAATAAAATAGAAAAACGTTAATATCTCAATGAATACTAACTCTAGAAATCTGAAAATTTATATACTAATAGATGAAAACATGCTTAAAAACTTTACTTAGAAACATAAAATAGGTTTAGAATAAGGAAAATTAATCCGAAACTGATTACGAATGATTATTTTCTTTAAAAAATTGGTTATATATATTTTTGAAGAGAAAAATCATTATTTTTCAATGAGGTTACATTCAATATTCATAAAAACAGAGATTCTAGTACTTCTAATTATACTAAACAACTTTTATTAAGACTACAAAATCACATACATAATAAAATTTTCTCTAAATTTGATTCATATCTTTTCTTTTTCTCATATTCATACTAAAAAATATAAACAAAACATTTTTATAAGTTTTATATATGTTTTTTTTTCAGCCGAAATTATTTATTTTTTTTAGCCAAAATTAAGAAATTAGAAAAATGACCCAGTGGCTTAGCGACCCTGTATTTTTTGACCCACAGCCAGAATTACCAGCCACTGAGTCAAAAAAAATGACACAGTGGCTTAGTTTTTTTTTCTACCAACATTAAAACTGTAAATCTACCCACTGTGGCTAATAGTGTCAGTCAAATTTCCTTTTTTAGTAGATTTAAGTAATCTACAAGTTGGCCTAAAAAATGACCCACTACTATATACCAACCATACATTACTGTGCCATTAATTGCGGAAGTCACTAGAGTAACATTTTATGATATCCTAGTGACCTTGTATATATTACTATAACTAAATTAATATTATAAAATATTACACTAAAATGCAATATATATCTATCTAAAACTTTTTAATAATAAGTTAACAGTTTAAGTTGATTAATTAAAAGTTGTAAAGCTTATTGAGATGTATCTAATGATAGTTAGATCATTTAAATTAGTCTAGTAGATGCTGAGATATTGTTAAAAAATGATTGATTAACTATATAAAATTTTTATATAAACAATAATCTGTTTACTTAGAATTTTACATAGTCAGTCATTTATTTTTTTAACAATATCTTGGTATTTATTAGACTAATTTGGATTATCTAACTATCATTAGATGCACTTTAGTAAGTTTTATAACTTTCAATTAATTAACTTAGACTGTTAACTTAGTATCAAAAAAAAAATTAGATAAACATATACTGTATTTTAATCTGTAATAATTATATAATGATCTGTGTTATATTATACTATAATCTTTGTTCAAATAACTAATAGATCATTAATTAATCATAGTTAATTTACATTATTAGAATATTTATTTTTTAACTTTATACTAAGATAATATGTTTAATAATATTATTAATATTATTTTATTAGGAGGATGGTGATCCTAGTGTAATGATTAAGTTGTTATTCTTTAAGTGACAGATCTAAGGTTCAAATTCTACTTATGACGAAATTTGGAAATTATATTTGCATTACAGTAACTATCTTCTGTTAATCGATTGGCCTTATATGGCTGTTATCTAGGTACACCAAGTTAGGTCCTATCGATATTGGGAGCTTGGGCATTTATGCAAAGTATAACATTATATATATATAGAAGAATATATAACTGATATTATATAAGACTTCGGTGCAAATCCATAATAAGACCATTGGATATAGAAGACTAAGAAACTAAGATGACAGAAATCTACTTGGAAATTCCCAAGTAAAAAGATAGTATGAACTTTCAACAGTACTATCAGACTGGTTGAAGTCTACAAAACATCTTCATAAAAACCAAAAATTAAAACTGAACATCAAATATGTATAGAAGAGCATATAACCAACCAGGCTGCTGGACTTATCAGAGGAAAAAGATATATAAGTATACTATACTGAGTTATCTAGATTGGTAGTCTGGAATAAGACTGACAGTTCCGAATTGTAGCTAGTAAGGAATAATAGAGAAGATGCTAAAAAGATAGATATTGGGGTTCTAGTAAACTTTACAAGAGTAGAAATTGTGTAATGTAGCAGTTAAACAGATAACTTCTGTGACTACAAGTGTTAGATAACTATAGTATGTTGCATAAAACTAGGTTTATATATGTAGAACATAAAGGTTCTAGTAAGTTTCTTGTCAAGGATAAAGTAGTTCTAAGAGTAATGTCAAGTATCAGGAACTTGGATGGGTGTAGTCTTGAGATGTTCTTGTGATACAAGAAGGGCTGTATATGCAGAGAGTTTAAATAGGCAAGACCCTTAGTTGGCTTGCAGGTATGGCAACTAGTATAGAACTTATATAGCAAATGTAAGTGGACTACTTAAATTAGGCACCAAAAGTGCACGTGTGGCTAGTTGTAATCTTCAATATATTGGTAGCTCCTGGAGGCATGCCATGTTCTATAATACTTAAATAAAAATGTCACATCTCCCAAGACAGAAACTTTAACTATAAAAAAAAACAAAAAACAAAAATAATTATTTTATTAACTATTGCCTTTAAGATTATGATGTTCTCTATTTCTAGTAAGCTATTCTTAAAAAAGAATAATGTAAATAAACAGGTAGTAAAGTTTATTTATATAAAGAACCAAGCTTATGATAGCTAGACTCAATGTACAAAACAGACTATAGTATTCTTTATAGCTGTAAGAGCCAAGCATATAGTGAGTAAATCTACAGAAGAACTTTTTATCTTCTTGAATCCTATTGTATCATTATATTTTAAAAAAACATCACAAGACCCATTAAACAATATACTACTTAATCCAAATTCATGCTATAATAAATAGTTAACTCATCAAGACCTACCTTTACTTCCATATTTACAAACTCTTAATTTTTTTCTTGAACATATATATTCTTACAATTATATACTACTTAATTTTTATAACTTTACACTAGCAATATCAATTAAACTAGACTACAGTGAGTGCTTAATACACTTATCAAATGAACCAAAACTCTTATTTGACTACTTCATCTCACATTGATCTGACTATGGATTCTATTTATTAATACCTATTCTTTCAAAATATTCTCCAATACTTAATAACATATAATATACTAAACCTGTTCTTAAAAATAATACTTTAAATTACACTTATATACAACTAGTAGAAACTGTTTTATCTGATCATAATAATATTGTTATTGCTAATAAATACTTTGGCTCTATACAACTTTATACATGCTATAATAAATTTTTAGTCTATAATTATCTTCTATTACTTCTATATTTACAAACAATTATCCTTTTTTTATGATATATTTATTGTTTTGATTATTTACCAAGCAACACTTGTAGTTATATCTTAACTATTTCTATTAAAAATAATTACAGTGAAGTTCATGTTTACTTTTTATCTGAATCTAAACTTTTATTTAATTATTTTATTTCACCACTCCAAGCTATTTGGCATTATTCAAACATTTTACTAAAATTATATATTACAGAAGATAACTTTTTTAACTTAACAAACCAATATACTACAACATTAACACAAAACCTGCTACCTTCTATATCTTTAATACCATTACAATAATTTTTATCTTTCTTTATTTTTTTATTACTATTTTCAACATTATTATCATATTTATCTTAAATTCCTATATTTATGCAAAACTTGCAAGACCTTCATTTAAATATTGCAATATATAATGTTTAAGAATTTAATACAATAACTAAAAAAAAAACATGAAAAAACTATTGTCTCTATAATAATATTGATATTTCCTATATTACTAAAACAAAAATTACCAATACTACTAATCTTTATTTTTGTAACAATAATCTGTTTACTTATTTTTGAACAAACTCTGAAAATTTTGCAGAAGGTGTTGCTATTATGATCTACAACCACTTTCAACTACATATACATAACTGCCAAATATATGCTGAAGGAGCAATAGCTTTAGATCTCTTTTTTAAAAGTAAAACTAAATTCTGTATTATAGCAGTTTATCTCTTATTTACTAATACATATCGATATAATAAAATACAAGAAATAGTTATTTTATAGATCCAACAAGTCTATCAACTTAACTTTTACTTAATTATTCTTGATGACTTTAATACACATGATGATATTTGTAGCTCATCATCTAAATTTTGACTAACTACTTACATTAAACCAATATATATAACCTTAGAGCACATGTTAATAATAAACATTATATATAATCAAACAATACTAATCAAAGCCATATTAACTACATATAGACTAATTCATTTAATTTACTTTTTTTTTTTTTATATAGCTTTAATGATAGTAGCAACTCTATATCAAGTAACCACTCTATTTTTCTTTCTTCATAGTTTTTTATTTATGCATTTAGCAAACCTCTATGCTATTATACTGACATTAGTCATAAAATTTTTAATTACAAAGCCATATCATCAAAAAAATGAACAGACTTTTTTGACTTGCTTTTCCAAAAACTTAACTTACATAATACTCTACTTGATTACAATACCAATGAAAGCATAGAAACTACTTAGTATAAAATCAAATATTTAATTATTTATTTTGCTATACACTCAATATCTAACAAAAAATCTTGCAAATATAGCTACAATCATAAGTACTCACTTCATAGCATTTTATTTTACCTATCACTTAAAGAACTTGAACACTTAATCAAAATTGTTAAAAACCTAAATAACAATTTAAATATTAATCTAATTAATTCCAGAATTCAAAATATAAATACAAGATTTAATTATAATTTTCAAACTCTGTCTTCTAACTAAAATTCAGAACTTTAACAATAAATTTAGCATGTACAAAATATTTGGAAACAGCTTTATCATGCATGTCATTTTAAAAACTTTCTCCTACTCTGACAACAAATTCAACAAGCTACTGAAAAAAGATGTGAAACTCTTTCTATACATTCTAAACAAGTTATTAACAGCATTTTTAATTATTACAAATCTTTTATTTACTTTTCAAACATTAAACTATCTAACCAACTAGTTACAGAATTACATCTTATCAAACAATATATACAATCCTACTTTTTTAACTGAACAGCATATCAACCAATCAACCAAAACTTATTTAATAATTTTTGGTCTACACAATATCAATTACAAGCATATATTGATACTCAATAGTATAGCTTTCTTATCATTTCTATCACAGAAGAAGAAGTGCTTCAAAACTATAGCAAAACTTTAAATAGAAAGGCCTATAATTCTACAGATATTAGTTATAAAATGCTTAAATATACAGGTGCTGCTTGCATTAAAGCTATAACTGCCCTATTTAATTACTGCCTTAACTCAAGCCAAACATCTAAACAATGAAAACATAGCAAAATTTACTCTATTTCAAAGTGAAACACATTTGATGAAGATCTCAACCTTACTTGCCCTATAAGCCTTATTGAACATATTCACAAAGTTTATACAAAGATTATTACAAACAGAATTAGTAAAATATTTTCACAACACCTAATTTTTTCATCATATAATTATGTTACTTTGCCTAACAATAGTATCTTAATACTTATATATATACTTAATAATCTTACTGAAGATGCATCATGCAATTAAAAACCAATCTGACTTCTGTCTTAAGATATAAGCAAAGCTTATAATCTAGTTAATCTTGAACTTTTTAAATACTTCTTGCAGTGTTTTGCTCTTTCTTTTACTTTTATTAATACTATTATTAATCTGCTTACTGATTGACAAAATCAAGTCATTACAAATCTTGGCCTTACTTCTTCATATTCAGTTTATAATAGTATTAATTAAAGAGAAACTATTACTCTACTTTTATGAAGAATATATTATGATCTACTTATCTTATATATTTATAATAACTTTAACTGATACAACACTAAAGTTTCCTAACCAACCAATCTTAAAAATTAAATATTTAATAAACTTGAATCTCATCACTCTGTTCTCATCTATATAGATGACACTCTATGAATTGCATCTTTATAGCAAGAACTTTTACAAATCCTGTCAATAGCAGAATCCTTTTACAATATAGCTAATTTTCAAATTAATTCTACTAAATCAATACTTACAACTAATAATCCTCTAACTAATTATAGTCTTATTACTTATAACAATTATTTACTTAATTTTTATCTTTCAAATGAACCATTTAAGTTTTTAGGATGCTGGTTTATACTTAATAACAAACAAACAAAACAAACTAAACTTATTATAGCTGAATTATCACATCTTATAAAAATTGCAAGTACTAAAAAAATTACTGACATATATGCATAATATATTATTAATATAGTTATTATTCCTACAATTGAATATTGTATTTATAACATTGTTTTAAGTTAAAATATATATAATAAAATTCTTACTAATTATATTAAACTTGTCAAAAGCAAAGCCAAACTTAATTGTATAATTCCTACTAGTATACTACTTCACTCTTAACTATATAATATTCAAAATATATAAGATATTCAACTTCAACACCATATTACAAATAATACTAAAAGACTTAACTCTTTTGATCTTCTTGGTATTAGCACTTGTATTCAGCTTTAACAGCTTCAAAATAATCTTTGGTTACCTACTAGTATCTTAATTTATAAAAATCCTATTATCAATGAACCAAACAAACATACTATCAATTTCAAAATATTTAACTTTTTAAATACCTTGGTATTACATTTACTTCTAACTTAACTTACAACATTTCATATACTATATAACAAGGTTCTATCTTATTAGAATCTTTGCTCTTTTCACATCCAAAATACTTAACTTTTAAAAAACAACTTAAGCATTATGGTATTCTATATCTTAATTAACTTACTATATTCAACAACTCATACTTATTGGACTAAAAACACATTTCTTTTCATATTTACAAAATTCCAAAAAGCAAACAGCCATTTTGGTTTACTTACTTAGAAAACCAAATTACAAGCCACTCTTACAATTACACATTCTACCAACATCTACACTTATCTGACACAAACTACTATAGTTATACAACTGGACACTTCTTATCTTACAAAAAACTATGACTTATTACAGTACTTGATAATCAAATTATTGTTGGCAAAATCAGAAGGCAATCTTCTGCATCTGGATCTATTCTTATTACCTACTAGCAATGTAATATTGAACCAAAATTTACTCAACTTTATCACCTTCCACTTATTTAATCCTATATATACTCAGGCCATTTTCTCAACTCTCAATAATTGCTAACAAATATATAAATATTATTTCTATCAATTTCTTAACTCGATTTTTAGATTAAGTTAACACTTATAACAAACTCTTAATTTTAATACTAATCATCTTGATCTTATATACTTTATTGCAATTCAACATTCTACTTATATTCCAGATCTTTTAAATATTACTATTGCTACTTAACCAATTCTTATAATTTTTGGACCTTGTTCATTTATACATAATTTTTAACAAATAGCCAACTATAATGCTAATTTATCAGAACTTTACTTTTATACAGATAGTTCTGTTATTGATCTGAGTACCTCACAATGCTTTATAGGTATCAGATAGGTCCAAATTTCTAATAACTTTTTACTATATATATTTTAAGCTCAAACAAAACTATGGCCTTGTTTATTTAAAGCAAACTTACTGCTATCCTATCTGCTCTTATTATTGCCTCTAGAAATAGTATTATAAACATATATACAAATTCTCAATCTGTAATTTCTAAATACCAAAATATTTTAAACTCTTCTACAACTTTATTCTATATATATACATCATACTTTTCATTATAGAACTTACTAATTAACTTTGTCAACGTATACAAAATTTAAATCATTTTTTACAAAGTAACTACACATTAAAACAATACATACAACAACCTTGCTGACCAACTAGCATAAAACTATTATAACCTACTATATTTAACATTTATTTTTATTTTTTTTAAAATATTAAGATGAGTACTTGCAATCCAGGATTTTATTAATAGTATATTTGGCTAATAATTGTATTACAACCACAGAAGGCAACTATGAAGAGAGTGTACAACTAGCCACTTGTACAACTTTAGTTATTGTCTAATTTAAGTAGTTTGCCCAAAGGTTCTACACTAGCTGCCATACCTAGAACCAACTTGTAGGTTCTCTATTTAACTACTTTGTTTCCATATCCACCTACCTACCTCTGCCTACCAATGACCCCAGCCGATGCTGATGAAAATATGGCATGGCCACTAAGTCTTTAAAGCAGTTCACTCATATAGAGAACTTTTAACCTTGTACTAAACCTTCCAGAATCTTTTATATCCCATTCTTACAGCTAATCTGATATTGCTATAGCCGAGACCAACACTAGTAGTTAAGGCATACCATTAAACTGCTATGTTCTTATAGAGTTCACCCCAATCTTGGTACTGACTTCGCAACATATCCTTACTACTTTGGTATTCAATTCAAGTTCCACCAAGCTGCCATTCCAGATAGCCCAGAAAGTTAGGGCAAAACTATACCTCTGGTTTACATATTTGCTGGCATATACTCTTTTTCTTTAAAACCTGAAAATTCTAGTGGCCTAGTTGGTTCATCCAGTCTCTTTTCAAAGACTGACACATTTGCCTAGTTTTACAAGTTCTAGCTCTGTTTCATAAGTCTAGTCTTTACAGTAGTACTATTAAAGGTTCAGGTTACCTCTCTACTCAGGTCTTCCAAGTGGGCTTCTATCTTTCTACTTAGTTTTGTGATTTACACAGTTTAAGGACTTATCTTGAGTTCACACCACCCAGTACTAGTTTGTGTTTTCTTATACAACATTGTATGAGTGCCTAGACCTTTCAGTTATGCTAGTATAACACAGGTTATAGGTATCTTATTTCAACCAATTACAGAAGACAGTTAGCTGTAACACAGAAAGAATTGCAAATTTTTACTGAGATTTGAACTTTAGATCTGCCACTTGGGGGTTGACAACCTATCCACTTTACTAGATCATCACACTCCCATAAATCTTTATTACTATTAACTCTATTTATTTAAAATATAATATAATTTCTATTATATATTTATTTATTTTTTTAACTATATTTATATGTTTTTTCTAGTATTCTTCTACGTATTAAAATTTTTATATTTGATTCTTTTTTTTTTGTTTTTTGTTGCACTATTTCAATACTTAGTATATTTTTTAATTACTTTGTGTATTAAGAATTTTTTTTTTTTTTTTGTAAGATTTGTTTTTATAATTCTTAATATTGCAGTTTTCTCTTTTTCTGCTTAACCAAACAAATTTTCAAGCTTCTAACCTTTAGTTTTTAGTTTATTAATATTATAATATATAATTTTTATTTCTTTTTTTTTACTTTTCTGTTATTTATTTTATTCTATTTTATGGTTTCTAATTTTTTTATTTTTATTTTTTTCTTCTTTTTAACAAGAAGTTATTAAATATTTCTTTTTTTTTTTACAAAACATTTTCAATCTTCTTATCTATTCATATTAGTTTAACTAGTGTGTCTTTAGAAATAATTAGCTTAGGTTTTTTATATATTTTTTTTTAACAATCTCTGATCTTTTTAATCTTTTTAGTATTTAGTTTAGTATGCTTTACAAAGCACTTAATTATATAGTAAAGCAGAAAATTACAGAAAGAATATGTAATAACAATATTACAAAGCACAAATAAGCAGTAATTGCATATGCAGATAATACAACATAAATTGCAAACAGTAAAGAACAATTGTTAAAAATTCATAAAATTGCAAAAAAGTTCTTTAAAATGAATGATATTGAAATAAATAAATCAAAACTTATAGTAATGAATAAAAAGTTAAAGAAAAAAAAAGAGAAATTACTTTTAGCCAATATAAAATAGTAGAAAAACCAAAGAACAAAATTGTAAGGTTACTAAAAATTTGGCTAAATAGTAAAAAAAAAAAAAAAGGAAATAGTTAGTTAAATAGTTAAAGATCTAAAATACAAAAAAATAACAATAAGCCAAATTGTATATATAAACAATATAGTAATAATTTTTAAACTAGAATACCTTCTATAGCTAACAAAAATGTTAGAAAAAATAATCAACAAAAAATACTAAATATTAATATATTTGGCTTTACACAAATGCAATATAATAAAAACATCAAACAATTGTATAATAAAATATAAAGTTTTGAGAAATTGTAAAACACTAAGTTAAGAGATAATAACAAAACAAATAAGTAGTTTTTTTTTCAAAATTTAATAAGCAAAATAGTCTAGCCAAATTAACAAAACTCAGAATAGTTTAAGGATATTAAAAAACAGAATTAATAGAAAATATTTGAAACTTTAAAAAAAACTAAAAAAAAAAAATACTAGAAGAACAATTTAGTTTATTAAATAATAATAAAATTAAAAAAGATAAGAAAAAGGACATAATGACTTAGTGAAGTGGATAAGTTGTCATATTCCCAAGTGATAGGTTGTGAGTTCAAAACTCACTGATGATGAAATTTGTATAATTACCTATGTAATATATAGATGGTATTACAGTGACAGCATTTTGTTGATCAGTTGGAATAGGATATTTGTAACTATGATCGCATCAGCATGACTGGCAGGTTTGGGGCATTTGTGTAACCTGTTATACAAAGGAATGCAAACTGGTACTAGGCAGTGCAAATCTAAAATAAGTCTTTAGGCTATGTAAATTTGTATAACTGAAAAGCTAAAGCCTACTTGGAAATTTCAAGCAGAAAGGTAGCATGGATATTTGATGATACTATTGTAAAAGCTAAATCTAGGAAATGATATCAATGTGAAGAATTTGAATGAGCAAGAACCTCAGGTGAGAGATACTACCAACTAGGCTACTGGATTTTGAATTAGAGAAAAAGGATATTGGGCCAGTCTTAATATATCAAAGACAGGTCACAATCCTTCTGGGCTATCTGAATTGGGAGTCTGGGTTCAAAGCAGGGGTATACTAAAAGTACTAAGGATATACTGTAAAGTCAGTACTGAGGTCTAAGTGAACTCTGTAAGGGTAGCCTGTATTAGTGTTCTAAAAGTGGATAGATAGTTAACAATAGAAGGCCCTCTGCATCTTACTGGCAGGTGATATACTCTGAAATGTGTAATTGCTTGAAAATCAGTACAAAAAGAGTAGGTAACCATACTGCTTAAACAGTATACTGGTTAGGTATATATGAGAGGTTAGTTGGGAATTTCAATATAACAGAGTGGATGATCAGAGAATTAAAATAGATAATTTCCTAGTAGATTATAGATACAGCATCTAGTGTAGAACCTTAGAGCAAACTACTTAAATAGGCAACCAAAAGTTGCACACATAACTAGTTGTACTCTCATCTTTGTAAAAATAGTTGTAATAACTAACCTGATATAAGTCAATAAAGTATTGTCACAAGTATGACCTTTAACAAAAAAAAAAATAAAAAATAAAAAATAAAAATATACATCAAAGCAGAAAACTGTTTATAGAAAATGTTTAATTATAATAAGTGAATAAAAAATATAATAAAACCAAAAACATAAATAACTTGTAGTAATATAATAAATAAATAAGAGTTGCTATATTTGAACAAGCTTATAGATATAAAAGATAACAACCTAATTATATAGACAACTTAAGAGTCTCTAAGAGCTGTCATATAAAGAAAAAAAACTAAATAGTTTAGTAAAAAAAAAAAAATGCTAATAATACAAACAAGTAAAAAAATATATAACTATTATAAAATCTCAAAAATAAATTAGTTTTAAGGTTAAGATAATAATCTGGGCATTTGAGTATAACCCAGTAAGTTAATACAGGTTACAGATTCAGAAGATTTAAAATAAAACACCCAAGCAGAAGTATTAGATATGGCAATTAGTAGGGAACCTTTAGGCAGACTTTTTAAATAGGTAATATAAAAAAAGTTACATATGTAGCTAATTGTATGCTCTTCTGTAATAGTTTATTGAACTACAATACTGATAAGTAATTAATAAAAGTCAAATAACCAAAAAGGTTACTTTAATACTAAAAAAAAAAAAAAACTATTATAAAATAAATAGTTACAATATATAGATATTAAAAATCAAATAGACAAAAATATTAGAAAACTAAAAAAAGAATAAATAAATTGTATACAGAACAAAATATAACTAGTAATTAAACAAAATAGTTAAGAAAAAAAAGAAAATATACTAACAAAATATTAGTTAATGTATAAAAAAGAAAGAAAAATATCTACAGCAATAAGTAAATACAAAGGTTGCAAAATTAAATTAAAACAGATAATAAATATATATAAAAAATAAATAAAACAAAACTATAGTATAAAACTAATATTAAAGTTAGTAGTAGAAAAAAATAACAATAAGATCAATGCAATATTAAAACAGATATTAGAAAATAGAACAATAGAAAAATAAAAAATAAAAAAAAACTATTAGAACTAAAACAAACAGAAAAACTATAAATAAAGTTAATTAAAAAAAAGAGTTAAATAGTATAATTACAAACTATATATTTAACAAAAATTCTAATAAGAAACTAAAAAAAAAACAAGAAAAATACATTTATTATACAGATAAAACATTATTTAGTCAAATTCTTTAAATGCATATTGTTAGAACCAGGTTCAAAACATGCATTTAGAGGAAGCTGCAATTAGAAAACAGCCAATAAGATAGTATAGCAAACTTTTATTCTATTACAGAATTGTAGCTTTCTTGGTATAATACAACCAAGTAACAAGGTCACCCAGTATAGTGATTGACTATTGCAAATATATACAGGGTAGAGATGTAGTAGTTCACTTTACTACACAGTAGCAAGCAAATAGTTTGAGATAGTAACAATATATAGATTAACTTTTATTAAATAAATACACAGTGACAACCTTGCCTGTAGGAATTACTCTAGAAGAGAAATATCACTTTTACAAGTTAGAAGTAAAGGTAAAAGGGTCTAGGTTAAAGTATAGGAACTTAAAATTGACAGAAAAGAGTAAAAGCTCTATTTTATATATCTTTTTTACCTAACAAGGATAGTGAAAATTCGAGCAACATTACTTGATACTGTACTCAGGATAATAGAGGTTCGAACAATATTAGATATCATTGTAGTTAAGATAGTAGAGATTTGAACAACATTAAATGATACTATGCTTGGGGTAGTGTAGACTGTGCAAAGACAACTGGAGGTATTGTTTATATTATTTGTTATTCATGCTTGAAACACTTGGGGCTTGTGTATAGGCACTTGGATCCATGCAAAGGCACTTGAAATTTGTGTAGAAATACTTAGGGTTTGTGCAAAGACATTTGAGGTTTGTGTCGAGGATACTTGGAATTCTTATGCTGCAGCACTTGGCATAGTAATTTGGTACTAGGATATATTAAACTTATACAAAGGTACTGGGGTTTGTAAGATAATAGTAATATCACAGATGTTACTTGGTGTCATGTAGCTGTATTACATTTCTAATAGCCAATTAAGATCATTTTATTTATCTACTATATAATATAACTATCGACTAACTAATGACTAGTAATAAATATAATATAAAATACAATAATAAATATATATATAATTACTAATACTACTATATAATATACTATGCTAAAATCTACTTTGTAACATTTTCCTCCCTTTAAGAATTTTGTTCTACAAAATTCCCACAACTTTTGTACCATTCACAAAAGTCAACTAATTGATTAAACTTAGCTTTATCATATTACTAATATGTTTTAGAATCAGTTTTTTTGTTCGATATATTTGTTTATAACTAATAGCTTTGAACAATCGATAAGTTCTAGTTCAGGCCTTAATTCTACTTGCCTTAATAAACTTGTTATGATCTGGTTTTTCTAATAATAGAGCTTCTAGGTAATAGCTATAAGCTAAGCAATATATCTGGTTATAGTTAAATAGACATGCAATCAACTAGTATTTCTTGGTAATTTTGGTATAACAATTTTCTCATAATGTATTAATAGTCATTAGTATGGTAACTAGAAAAATCTGGTTTGGTGTTATGTTTAGTAGATCCATTTTTATTTTGATTAACAGATCATCATTATGGGTTGTTGGTAATATATATGAGGTTTCCATATTAAGAATAAGAGTAGTACTATTAGCTTCATATATAATAGTATCTAGGTGTTGAATCTGTTTACAGAGGTCTTGTAATTCAAGGGCTTTGTAGTAAATTTGCAGAATAACTTATGTTGGTAGGTCCTGTAGTGGGTTCATTGTTGTTAAGATTATTAGAGATTTAATTCAAAGATGTAAAAAGAATTAATATTAAAGAAAGGCATTTTTTTGGCTTTTTTATATCTTGTTAAAGTTCTTTTCATGCTTCTATGCCAAGCAATCTTTGGCACAATAATTTGTAATTTGTTTAACCCATGCTGTTTCTTATTAATTTCATTTAACCTATGCTGTTTCATATTTAGTAGTGGCTAAATTTGTTTAACACATGCTTTTTTTTGTATTCTATTTATGGCTACATTGTTTACAATACATGTTAAACAATTCTTTGTTCTAAAATTTGGGCAAAATTTGTGTCACCACATGTCTATTCTATTCTATTTTTGTAATTATAGTGTTCTTTGTGTCTTCCTCCCCTTAAAAAATAAGATTTCTGAACCTTATTTACTAATTTGTTTAAAATTAGTAACTTTATTCTGGTTGGTTCATCTATTTATAAATTTAGCAATCACATTGTTTCTGTTGTAATTGTTTTTTGTCTATCAATAAAATTTTAATTTTCTGTTGTATCTGTTTTTGTTATTTATTCTGTTCAATTTTTCCTGTGTTTTGGTCTACAAAATTTCTTATTTTTTTTTTTTTCTACTAGTTTCCTTGTTAAAAAACCTTTCTTGTCGATAAACTTGTCTTTTTATCTGTTGTTTTTCCCTAAGGTGTGTATACTTTTAAAGCTGTAAGCTTGTCCTGTCTAATATTAAGGCACTTTAGAATAAGGCCAGTTATTTATTTGGATAAGCTAAGCAGATAATCTGTTTTGGCCTCAGTAGACAATTTTCTCTTTTGTTATTTCTTTTTTCTTTTCTTGCAGTTAGGTGGTGACTAATGCTTAACTGTTTTCAATATTTTTCTTTTTATCATTTTTAAGTATATCATTTAGAATATATATTCTAACTTTTTGCTTTATAGATGCCTCACTGAAGCAAAAGTCAAGCAGTCTCTGTTCATTTGTCCACTTTCCAAAATCAAGTTACAAATTTGAAGGCTAAAGCAAGTAAAAAGACTACTAAATTTCAAGATGACCTAACAAGAATAGTAATGAAGTACTATTCACAAGCGGGTAGTTACGAAAAAAAATTTGCTACAAGTTCAAGTTGCAAATTTAGAAGATAAGATCCAGGAGTTGTAAAAGAGGTTGAGAGAAAGAGAGGGCTGAAAATATTTTTGTAATATTTTGTAAATAGTAATAATAATAAAATTCTATATTAAATATAATTAATTGTTTTTGTTTTTTTTTTTTAAAAAAAATTTTGTATTAAGTTTTTATAATTAATAAAATGATAATTAATAAAATAATAAATAATAAGTAAACAAGTAATGTTTATAAATATAAAAAAAATGTTAGGTTTCTTGAGGCACAGTTTTAATAACAACTTGTGGTTCCAAATTTCATCATTTATAGTATCATTTTGAATGATTACTATTATAGTATTTTTGTAAAATTTGTCTCTTGTTGTTGCAAAGTTGATAAGCATCATTTTCTAATTAAACATAAATAGTAAATAGTCCAGTTCTTTTATCTTCAAACTTTGCAGAGCATAAGGCTTCTATATTCTTTCATTAGATTAGAACTTTATCTCTAATTTCAAATTCTTTTGGTTTTAGTCTTTTGTTATATCTTTCTTTTTGTTTTTCTTGTAATGCTTTTGTATTTTGTCTGGCTTGTTCTTGTACTTCTGATAGTTTGTCTATTAAATCAAAAGCTCATGACAAAATACTGTCTTCTAAGTTTATTTCTGCATTGGTTTCTTTTATAGGCAGAATTAATTCTATATTCAATAGTAGCATGCTTCTTAGTTCAATAAGCAAAAATTACAGCAGGAAGATTTATATCCCAATCTTCACTGGTTCCTACTTTTGCTAATGATTCACACAATGTTCTGTTTAGTCTTTCTATTATACTATTTGTTTGTAGATGATATAGGAATAAAAACTTATGTTTTATAAGAAAGTTTTTACATAAAACTCAAATCATTTCACTTCAAAAGTTAGGTCCTTGGTCTGAAAGAATAATCTTGGGTATTTCATGTCTACAAACTATTTTTGTAAAGATAAATTTTGCAAGAATTACAGCACTTGCATCTGGCACAGCTTGAGCTTCTGGCCATCAAGTTAAATAGTCTGTTGCAATAATAATATATCTATTATTGTGAGTAGTAATAAGTAAAGGTTCAACTAAATTAATTCCAATTTTTTTAAAGACTTGTTCTATCTTTATAGGATGTAAAGAATTTTTTCTTTTAGCTTTGCTTCTTCTTTGGCATTAGTTACAAGTCTTAATATATTCTTTAATGTCTCTATATATTTGATCCTAATAATATCTTTCTGAGATCTTATGATACATGGCATCTATTTCTAAATATCCAGCAGTAGGATAACTATGCATTATATATAAAATAGTGTCTACTTTTGTCCATTTGATAACTCTAAATGGTTTGTCTATGAATTTTTTGTTCTTTTTATACAAAAGTCTGTTTTGAAGCATAAAATATTTAGCCTGATTGGTAAGTTGTTTTTATTGATAAATAGTAAAGTCTGAAGGTATAGTGTTAGAATTTAAATAATTAAATAAATTGTGATATTGATCTAAGTTTATTATTTAAAATTTTTATGTTAAACTCTTGAGAAGGCATTCACATTAGAGTGAATTCTGCCTGGTTTATAAATAATTGTAAAGTGATAAGGTTGAAGTTTCAAAATCCAGTATCTGATATGTCCTTTGGGTTTTATAGTTTTAAGCCATTTTAATGCTAAGTGATCAGTTATTAAGGTAAATTCTGTAGCTTCTAAATAACTATGAAAATGTTTAATGGCTCATACTATTGCAGCATATTCTAATTCTATAGCAAAATAATTTTGCTCTTGGGTTAACAAACTTTTATTAGTATAAGCAATAAGATGTTCTCTACCATCTCTATCTTTTTGGCTTAATGTGGCTTCAAAGCCATGATATGAAGCATCTGTAGCAATTATAAATCTCTTGCTAAAATTAGAATAAGCTAGTATATGTGCAGTAACAAGCTTTTCTTTAAGTAATTCAAAGGCTTGTTGTTGTTTACTTCCCCAATAATAAGGTTCATTTTTATGTAGAAGTTTGTTAAGCAGTTGGGCTATTACTAAAAAGTTTCAAATAAATTGTCTATAGTATCTAGCTAAACCAAGAAGAGATCTTAATTTAGTAGTATTTTTAGGAGATTGAATCTTTTATATAGCATCAATTTTTGCAAGGTCTGGGACTATTCCTTTTGAGCTAATAGTATGTCCTAAGAAGGGTAAGAATTTCATTCAAAAGTTGTACTTGTCAAGATTGAGTTTAATCCAGCTTCTCTAATTCTTTGAAACACTATTCTTAAATGCTTCAAATGATCTTTAAATATTTTTGAGTATACAACAACAAATTTCCATACAATTCTTTTATATACTCTGTCTATAAGTCATTGGAATATTGCTAGTGCATTGCATAATCCAAATGGCATTATGTTAAATTCATAAGTACTATATTTTGTAATAAATGCAGTCTTTTCTTTATTTTTTGGATCTATCATAACTTGCTAGTAACTACTAGCTAAGTCTAAAGTTGAGAACCATTGTGATCCAGATAATGCATTTAATATTTCTTGTATTCTTAGTAAGGGATAGGCATCCTTTTTAGTGATATTGTTAAGTCTTCTGTAATCTATACAAAATCTTAACTTTCCATTTTTTTTCTGTACTAGAATAACAGATAATGCCTAAGGGCTTTCTAATGGTTAAATTATATTGCTTTCAAGCATTCATTCAATTTCTTCTTTGATAAAGTTCTGTTCATCAAATAGCATGTTGTAAGGACATAATTTAATAGATAGTACATCTTCTGTATAGATATGATGTTTAACTTTATTTGTTTTGCCAAGTTCTGTAATATCTTTGGCAAATAAATCAGCAAATTCTTCAAATAAGTTTTTGAACAATCACCTTGTTCTTTAGTAAGTAGTCCTACATTTACAGTATCTGTTTTCTCTAAGGCATATTTCTTATATAGTATTAGAGTATCTATTTTTTATTTTTTTTTTATTTTTTTTTATATATATAATATCAGGTAGGAAAAATAGTAATACATGAGTATATCAATTGGATATAAATGTATAAATAAAATATTCCTAAACTACACTATTGTTGC
>CAJVQA010003455.1:0-19443 GCA_910591915.1 Cetraspora pellucida | reverse complement strand
ACTACAATACTGATAAGTGATTAATAAAAGTCAAAAGACCAAAGAGGTCACCTTAATACCAAAAAAAAAAAAAATTAATGTTAAAAAAAAACATTTTTTTGGACTTTTTATATCTACTAAAATTCTTTTTGCATTTCTATGTCAAGTAATCTTTGGCACAGTAATTTGTAATTCATTTAACTTATATGGTTTCTTATTAATTTTGTTTAACCCATACTGTTTTACATTTAATAGTAGCTAAATTTGTTTAATACATGCTTTTTCTTTGTATTTCATTTAAAGTTACATTGTTTTCAACACAAGTTAAACAATTCTTTGTTCTAAAAATTGGACAAAATTATATCATCATATGTTTAGTCTATTCTATTTTTGTAATTATAGTGTTTTTTGTGTTTTCCTCTTCTTAAAAAGTAAGGTCTCCAAATCTTATTTACTAATTTGTCTAAAATTAGCAACTTTGTTTCAGTTGGTTTATCTATTTCTAAATTTAGCAATCACATTGTTTTTGTTATAATTGTTTTTTTTGTCTATCAATAAATTCTTTTTTTTTTGCAAAATGGCATACTTTATTTAATAAATTACAAATATATTATTATTATACTAATTAACTTTATCTATTTATAGTTAGATTCAAGAATCTAATTATCTTGGCTTTTGCTTTATTTTTAGACATTTTATCTAAAACTCTAAGAATTTTAATGATCTTGGCCTTTATAATGTTCTTTATAGCTTCTTCTGAAATAATGTTGTTTTTCTATTTTGCTTGAGTATACCATAACCATATTTCATATATTATCATAATATGAAGCCAGAATGCTAACTTTTTTTTCCTAAACCTTTTATATTCAAGACATTTAGAATTTCTTCTATTAACTAAAGATGTTTTTCTTTTGGTTCTGTTTGGTTAATAGCAAAATAGCTTGAAGTTTGTTTTTAATTTATACAGTTTAAACAGTTTCTATTAATTTCTTTGTTGATGTATATAAGATAATATTTTAGTAGTAATGCATTGTTCTGAAGTCTCCAAAAAATGTTCTTTTTATTAAGTAGTTCTTTGCACTTAAACCAGTTAGAAGCTCTTTCAGAGTCTTTTACTAGGCATAATAAGATTTGTATTGTAGTAGGTTTTATCAAGTTTTGTTTTAAAAAATTCAGTAACTCTTTGTACTAAAAATTGATTTCTAAAGATATAACAGACTTTTAATTGTAACATAATTCATAGCCAATTGCTGATTACAAAAATGATTTCTTTAAGTTTCTTCCATGCAGTTAGGTATAGCTTCTAATAGTCAGACCATTCTTTAAGTCTTATTGGCATATTGGTAAGAGTTGTTATTGCAGTTAAATTTCTTTTAGTTTGAAGACTTTAAGAAATAAGTAATCTTTTAATTTTGGCCTATAAGCTATTAGCTAAGAGAAGTTTTAACCAAATTGGGATAAGTCTGAAGTCTAAAATATCTTTAAGTACTGAAGCATCAAAACCTTCTCTATTATAGTCCAGTTAAAATACCAAATATCTTAGTAGTAACTTAGACTTGTTTTTAATTTATCCAGATATGAGCATATTTATTTTATCTAGTTGTTTTCTACTAAACAGCAGTAGGTATGCCATGTATCAAATTTTTAAGATAAGAAGAGATTTGAATAGTAGAATCTTTCCTTTGAAAGATAAATTTCTTGTGATCTTTTCTATTTTACTCTTAATGTCCTAAGCTATTCTTTTTCAAACTTGTTTTAATAAATCACCTTTGATGTTTACTTCAAATACTAAAATTTTTAGCTGACTGTCTTCATTTGTAATTTTAAAAAGATTTTGGTTTGGAAGGCTAGTCATCTTGGTCATAGTTGTTATTAGTATTAGAACTAATTTCTTAAAGTTAATTTTGGCATTTACTGCTGCTTTAAATTTCTAAAGTGTTAGTAAGAACCTTTTCTAATTTGGCTATAAACTAATTTCTACTATTAAGTTATTTGCATATGCAGCTATTTTAAAATGATGTCCTGCAATTTGTATACCAACTAGTTCTTCTTAAATTTTTAGAATTAAAGAGTTTAGTGCTATAATATAAAGAAAAGGTGAAAGTGAGTCACCTTGTCATATACCACTTTCTACTGTTATTGCCTTTGATCTAAAGTTTGCATCTAAAATATATACTGTTTGTAAGCCAAGGAGAGACCTAATAATTCTTATGAATCTGTTGTTAAACTCCATATTTTCCAATACTTGAAAAATAAAGCTGTGACTAATTATTCAATAAGAAAGAGTTTAATTTTTTAATTTTTAGTATAGTAATAATGTCTAGTACTGTATCAATAATAGATTTTTTTTTTATAAAGGCCTGTTGGGCTGAACTAATCAGCTCTTCACAAATTAAGTTGATTCTGTTAGCCAAAACTTTCATAAATATTTTGTTGTCACAGTTTGTTAGTGAAATTGATCTTCAGTTGTTTAAATCAAAAAGATTACTAGACCTTTTAAGAATTAAGATAATGATGCTTTGGTTCATAATTTGGTAACAGTGCCAGTTCTTAGATAGTAGTTGAACAAGTTAACAATTACTGAAAGAACTTCATTTTTGATTTCTTTATAGAATTTGTAATTTAAACTATCTGATCTTGATGTTTTGTTGTTTGAAAGTTGGCTGATTACAGCACTTACTTCTTCTATTAAGATATCTTTAGTCAAAGCTTGATTATGCAGTATTGATACTGATAGTAAGCTTTGCATAAAAAAGTTTATTGCTTCTTTATCTACCTCTTTAGCTTTGTAGATTTCTTGATAAGCCTCTTTGATATAATATAGAACATCTGTAGAATTCTGGAATTAACTGCTGTTTAGAATTCAGACTTGGTTTTTAGCTAATGTACTACTTCTAGTTTTGTAAAGGAAGTAAAAAAATCTAGTAGATTTTTTACCTTTTTTTATTCATTTCATATTTGATTTGGTTTGTCATTTGTCTAAAAGTATTTGGATTTCCTCTTGCAGCTGGGCATTAATATTTTTACTCAGTGATAGTAGCTTATCTGATTTTTTTTTTTTAGCAATTTCATTGTTTATTTTAATAAGTTTTTTTTGAAGTTTTTGGATTTTCTTTTCTGATAAGGGCTGAGGTCTAAAGGCTCTTGCAATTGATTGGATCCTACATTTGTATAGGTTCCATTTGAAGAAGTCTATTATACTTTATTATTTCTCTTTAAGCAATGAGTTGTTTTAATTTTTTTTGTCAAATCTCTATTGTTTAGCCTTAGTGGAGTTAGAAGTTAACTGAAGCTTACAATTTACTAGCAGATAATCTGAGTTTTCAAACTTAGTTACAATGATTTGCAACAATGTCTATTATTAGCATTAATAAAAATATAATTAAGTCTTGTAGCCATTCTTCTACCACTCCTAGTATTTTGATAATAAGTTATAAAGGGTTTCTTTCTTTGCTTCACACTTGCTATATCTATAAACTCTAAGATAAGTCTTTTGAAAATTTCTTTTATAGGGTCTCTAGTTGGAGGTAAGTTACTAATTCTATTTGTTTGTAGGTTAAGATTAGTATTAAAATCTTCTACTATAATGTTTATGCATTTATCATCTACTTGAGAGGCCTAATTGTTGAAGAAAGTAGTTCTGTCCTTAATGTTTGGGAGTGCATAGACTTTAGTAAACTTGAAGAGTTATTGCCTATAAGTTAGTTCTATAATAATAACTTGCCTATTATGAAAGTCTTGAGTTTTGGTAAATGAGATGTTTTGGTTGCCTGCCAGTATTGCAGTTTTCGATATTCAGTAGAAGCAATAGCCCTACTGTTGTTGCAAAAAATTCCTGGTATTGAGGTTTTCTAAATTTGTTTTTTGAAATATAATTATATTTAAATGTTCTGTGTGCTTTATTCATATTGTTTAAACCTTTAATATTTAGAGTTGTAATTCTAATTTTTTTAACCATAATAATTGTTATAAGAGAGAAGAATAATTTAATAGGAACTTCTTCTGATTTGTGGCTGTTCTTAAGCCTATTGCTGTTTTCTTGTAGGTCTGTAACCTTTTGCTGAATTTTGGATTTGCATTTAGATAAAACCAAAGTAAAACCATTTTTGTCTTTGCCTTAAAGGTTTGTAGATTGACTTGAGGTACTGCTATATGTAGTTGCCAAAGGGTCTAATAAAGTCTTCATTTTGGAGATGAGACTATTGCTTTCAAAATATATTTTTCAACAGATAACATTTGCAAGTATAATTCTACTTTCTCAAACTATGAATATTCTATTTTAGATTCTTTATCTAATTCTAAATTAGTTGAGGCAATATTTTTCTCTTGTTTGTCTATTTTTGAAGTGATATTTTCTTTTTGTTCATTTATATTCATATTGAGCTTATTAGTTGGATTATAAAGATTATTCGAACTTAAAACTAGTAGTTCCTTTTTCTTCTGTTGAAGTAGCTGCTTACTTTGTTGTTTTTTTTGCATTTTGTGATTTTTGTGAAGATTTCTAATTTCTACTGATATTTTGTATTCTGAACATTCTTTTGATGTATCCTGTTTTATTACCAAAATAATATAATTTTGAAGCTTCTCTCTAGTTAGTTGTTACTTTTTGGTCCCAAACATGTGTATATCTAGAAATTCTAGATGCCAAGTCTGGGTCTTCTGTTGTTTTAAAAATTACAACCTACTGATCCAAGAGAACTAAGATGTCTTTATGAACTAGTGGCTTAATAGATGAGATGGTACTAATGTCTTAAAGGTTTTCTTAATGCATTCTAAAATGAAGACTTTTTTCTTATTGGGGTATTATAAAGCCTTACTGATAAAAAGTTACATCTGATGTTTATAGAGATGTATCCTTAAATGTTTTGTTTAAAGACTATGAGGCCTTCAGTTGCATAATATTGTTGTTTTTCTTCATCTGAAAAGACAACTTCTAGATGTGTACATCTGTTTTTGATAATTATTAGTTTGACTGCAATTAGGTCTTTTTCAATATTCTTTTGCATAACTTTAACAATATCAAAAGCAGAAATATTTTCTAACTATAAATTTTAAAGATTAGTGCATTTTCATTTTTAATATGAAGTCTTTTTCTAGAAGAATAAGTTGAGTATATTGCTTTTCTCTTTTTAAGTTTTGCAATAAGATCAGACTATTGCCTAGGTTTTGCAGATATATCATTGGGCTTTGATTGAATATCAGTATGATCTGTTTCATGTTCTATTGTTTGATCTGTTTCAAAATCAGCATTGGTCAGATGATCAATTTGTTTTGGTTGATGTTTTTCCATATAGCAGGTGCTGACTATGTGTTTTATTTGTTTTGATGCATCTTAACAAGTATGTCAGATGAAGTAACCAAAACATTTTTTTCTGCACAAACTATGCATTTTTTTTATTTTCATTTGTAGACTTTGTGTCTTTAACTTTGAGTATAGTATTGAAATATTTGTATTTTGTTTTGTTATCTTCCTTTTTGATCTTAATTTGAGAAGCTTCAATATGTTCTAAGTTTTCTTTGTTGCTTGCTTCATTGTTAGAGAGTTCAATCATTTCTATGTTCAATTCAGAAGTATTTGACATGATTGTGCCAACTTGTTTTCATTTTCTAGTAACTATGTTCTAAAAATTTATAATTTTTTATAAAATCAGATGTTCTTCACCTATAATTTATAGAGAACAGGAGAGAGTTTTTGTATAAGTATCAATAAATTTTTAATTTTTTGTTGTATTTGTTTTTGTTATTTATTTTGTTCAATTTTTTCTGTGTTTTAGTTTACAAAACTTTTATTTTTTTTTTTTTTCTACTAGTTTCCTTGTTAATAAACCTTTCTTGTTAATAAATTTGTTTCTTTATTTGTTGTTTTTCACTAAAGTGTATATACTTTTTAAGCTGTAAGCTTGTCTTGCCTAATATTAAGGCATTTTAGAATAAGGTCAGTCATCTATTTGAATAAGCTAGGCAGATAATTTGTTTTGGTCTTAGTAGACAATTTCTCTTTTGTTATTTTTTTTTCTTTTCTTGTAGTTAGATAATAGCTAATGCTTAACTGTTTTTGATATTATTCTTTTTATTGTTTTAAGTATATTATTTAAAATATATATTCTAATTTTTTGCTTTATAGATACTTCACCAAAGCAAAAATCAAGCAATTTTCATTCATTTGTCCTTCTTTCAAAATCAAGTTACAAATTTGGAAACTAAAGAAATAAAAGAGCTTTACCAAATTTCAAAGTGATCTAACAAGAATGGCAATAAAGCACTATCCACAAGTGGGTAGTTACAAAAAGAAATTTGCTACAAGTTCAGATTGTAAATTTAGAAAATGAAGTTTAGAAGTTGCAAAGGAGGTTAAGAGAAAAAAAGAACCAAAGATATTTTTGTAATATTTTGTAAATAATAATAATAATAATAAAATTTTATATTAAATGTAATCAAATTTTTTTTTTTTGTTAAATTTTTGTACTAAGTTTTTATAATTAATAAAATAATTATTAATAAAATAATAATAAATAATAAGTAAATATTAATGTTTATAAAAGTAATAATGAATATTAAAAAACAGTTAGAACTAATTCTTCTCTATAGATCTTTTAACCAAAATTTTCAGAAAGCAAAACTTAGGAAAACTCAATAACTAAACTAGAAAACAAGACTTGAAGTACTAACAAAAAAGACAGAATAGCAAAAGTTGCATATAGTTTAATAAGAAAATACAGAAAAAGAACTATAGCAACAACAGAAAACAGCATATAAAGATTTTTTTAATGAAAAGTAAAAAATTCTTCAAAAAATTAGAGAATTGCTATAATCTTATATTGTAGATTCTTCAAGTTATACAAGAAGTTACAATAGGACAAACAAAGTAAATAAACAAGCATATACATCAAACTAGTTTAATCTAGATACAACACATAACATAGAAGCATATAAAAAATGTTGTGTAATATAAACCAAAGTCTGCCAGAATAATATAGAAGAAGCCTTAATGTAATCTTTACAAGAAGAGCATATGAGATGATGAATAGTGTGCATAATAAAATCTTCTTCAATATAGCAAGCAAAGCATATGCAATACCTAATAGAGAAGATAACATCATTGTAGCACTTACAAAACAAGATTCAAATAAAGTAGTACTTCTGCAAATAACAAGAAAAATATTAAAAAAACAAAAGATAAACAATCTGAGAAGAAGCTTGATTTTGTAGAACAGTACCAAGATAGAATAAATATAGAAAAGAAAGAAGAACAATAACAGACAAATAAGATAAAAAAAGACAAAAAGAGCTAAAGAAAGAAACAAAAAAAAATAAAATAAAAATAAAAAGACCAACAAAAGTTTACAAATAAATATTGAAACTGCAAGAAGAAAAGTAAGTATAAAGGTAAAACAAACAGATAATAGCCAAGTAGAAGCCAAATCATCCACTTATAGGAAAAAAAGAAGAGCAAAAAAGAGAACAAGAACAAGAAGACATAGAAATGAACAAAAAAGAATCAAGACAGAGATCAACAATAGAAGAAAACAAAAAAAGAAGAAAACAAAAAATTGAAAAAGAAATCAATGTAGTAGGAGTACTATTTGAAGAAAACATATGGGCATTGAGCAAAAGAGGCTGCAGTTGAAACAACAGTCTACTTGCAAACATACTAGCACATAATGTACCTGAAAAAACCAAAGAAGAATGAATGAACTTTATGAGCATGTCAAAAACATCAAAGAAGTTTTTAAAAAAGAAAATCTATGAATAAAGGTAGACTTCAACTGCAAGTATGACAAAAGTGAGATAATACAAAGAATTAGCAAAAAAGAAAATAATTGGTACAGAATGATTGCAAAAAAAGAAAGAATAGACAAGAAGAGAAAAGGGAAAACATATAATAAAGAATATTAGAAAGAAAGAACAATATATTAAAATTTAGAAAAAAGGAATATGAATAGCAAGAAAGTAAAAAAAAACTCACAGAAGATCAAATAGATACTAAAGAAGAGAAAACACAGAAACATAAATACATAACAATTTAGGATCTACCAGCAGATATAAACAGAAAAGAGATTAAATATAAATGCAAAAAATTTAAAAAAGCACATATAACAAAAATCAAGAGATCCAAATACAAGTCTCTTGCAATAATTCAAGTAAAAAAAAATCAGAAGAAGGAGACATACTATGGTCCATACTAGTTAATAGTAACAAACTGTCAAAAATAACAAAAAATAAAGAAAATTATAAAGCAAGACAAAAGCAAAGTCAGTACATAGCAAAAATAACAAAGCTATCAAGCAATGCTTTAGAAGTTCTGCTGCTATACTGTCTAAGAAGCAAAGATATGAAATCAATGTACATTCTACTAAACAGAAGTAGAAATTAAAGAAGAACAGCAATAATTACATTCATGACAGAAAAAGAAATAAAGGCAGCTCAATCAAAACCAATTAGATATAATAACTTTTAAATATTCTAACTAAATGAAAAAAGAAAAGAAGTAAAGAAAAAAGAAAGTATTAGAGGAAGAAGAGAAAGAAGCTCAAAAAGAACTAGTCAAAATTAGAACAGAAGATATACAGAAATAAGAAATGATTCTCAAATACAAGATGTGAAAGAGTGGTTAAAAAATAGAAACACTACTAATAAAAAAAGCTAAGACAAAAATGGTCAGGTTCTAAACAAAAAATACATCAAAATAGAAAGTAATCTCTAGTTACAGAATATAGAAGAATAGTTAGGAGTCAAAAATGTTAATGCAAAAAGAAATGATGAAAACATAATTGAAAAGAAGATAAGACTAAACACACAAGTATATGTAAAAACAAAACAGATAAAAGAAGTCTTAGATCAAATCTTGGATAGACCAAATCCAATTAATATCCGATTTTTAATTTAACTTTTTAATCAATAATTTGATATATTTGTTACGGGTCAAGTTGGCCAACTGGCATTGTTACCAAAGTTCAAAAAAAAAAAAAAAAAAATTTTGCAGATCAACTAGAGGATACTCAGCTAAGTATAAAAAAAGGCTTGGCTAACTACTTCTAAGAACACTCAAGTTGAATTTATGAATATTAATAAGGAGATTAGAGATTTTTTGCATAGCAAAAGAAGGACCTTTGAAGAAAAAATAAAGAAAAATCTTCTAATCTAGAAAAAAAAAGTAAAACAGAAAACACAGAAACAAGATACAAGTAATTAAAAAAAAATAGAAAAAGAAAGAAAAAAAATAAAAATTGCATGTCATAATATCAATGAACTCAAAACCAGAGCTTAGAAATTAGAAAACCTGCTAGGCTAGATAGAGAAAAAAGAGATAGCATTCTTAGAAAAACAGAAACAAACATTATAGAAAAAGAAGGAAAAATCTTGTTGCATAATCTTAATACAAGATTTAAAGGTTACTAGATGAGTGCAATACTAGACAAGAAAAAAAGGTCAGATATTGGGATCCTAATAGATAAAACCTGAAAAAAACATGTTGAAGCAGTTAAAAGACATAGCAAATATATGATAGAAGTAAAGCTATACTTTAAATAACTAGTACTAATAGTAATAGAAGTGTATATTCTACAAAATAACAAAGCAATCAGTAAGAAAATATAGCAAAAAATTGTAGAAATAGTAACAAATAAGAGAAAGTATATGAAAATAGTTATACTTGGAGATTTCAATTATACAGTAGACAATATACTAGACAGACTGCATCTACAAACAACAGATTATAAAAAACTGCCAATTTTCAATTGGCTTAAGAAGCAAGATTTTACAGACTCTTTTAAAAATTTGCATTTAACAGTGAGAACATATATATAGTTAAGTCAAGAAACAGCAACAAGAATTGACTATATCTGGTTGTTAGAAACAATTGCAGCTGGTCTTTAAGAAACCAATATAGAGAAGGCAGAAGATATAACAGACAGTAACTATAAGATATTAACAATAGTAATATGGTTAGAGCATATAATTGCAAATCAGAGCTGTGCAAAAACTAATATAAAGACTAGATAAGAATAATATATTTGTATAAGAAAGCAAAGCAAGAAGACTGAAAAAAATATACTAAAAAGCTTCAAATACAATTAGAGTGAAAAAAAGCACTAAAGCAATTAGAAGAAGATAGAAGAAGCAGTTTGTATAGTACAGATATGCTAGACCATATATGGAATGCAATAGAAGAAACTATAATAGAAGTAGTGAATAAAAAAAAAAATCAAAAAAGAAGATATTCAACACAAAAGCAACCAGAAAACATCATTAAAAGAAACTACTACAGTATAGGCATATAATTGAACCACAACAAATAATCAAAAAACAAAAATAAGAAGGAATCAAGAGATAAAAAAAAAAGAGAAAGAAAAAAAAGAAAAGATAGATAAGAAACTTATAAACATTGGTAAAGAAATAGGAGTATTGTTACCTATATTACACAAACAATAGCCAGAAGCTTAGATAGATAACATAAAAGGTTGGCAAAAAATTTTGAAAGACAGAAGCCAACCTTTTGAACAAACTATACAAAAAATAGTTTTGAACAGATTTATAATCCAAAATGAAGATAAAACCAGTCTAATGACAGAACCTAAGGTTGTTTTAGATAACTTAGCAAAACATTTTGAAAATCAATTCAGAAAGCAAAGAACCAAACTAAAAAAGATGTCTGAGAAATAGATAAAAGTATACAACTCAAAAGAGTAGATTAAAGAGTCCTAGTATGAAAAGTTGAAAAAAAAGCTAGAAGAAGAGGAATGAGAAGATATATTAAAAGAACTCAAAGCCAATACAGCTCCAAGAATTTTAGGCATAAGCTACACTTTAATAAAACAAGCAGAAAAGAAATTATAGAAGATCTTTAGAACCTTTACAAATCTGGTTTTAGAAACAGAAGAAATGCCAAAAAAGTAAAAAATAGCACAAGTTTATTTAATCTCAAAAGATGTAGACTGTAAATATAATCTGAACAATATTAGACTAATAGCATTAATTGAAACCTTTAGAAAGTTAGTCACAAAGGTGATAACAAGAAGACTAGCCAAGATATTTACAGAAAGAGAAATACTCAAAAGACTAAATTATGCAGGCTTGCCTGACAACTCAACAGAGCAACTAATACATATCCTAAATATGATAATAGAAAAAGTATAAGAAAAAAATAAAAAAACATAAATACTTCTGCAAGATATAAAGAAGGCATTTGACTTAGTTCTATTAGAAAGCTTGGAATAGACTCTTAGAAGAGTCAAAGTACTACAAAGAACAATTAAATATATTATCAATCTCTTTTGTAAACATCAACTTAAAGTGATTATAGCTTATGGTCTAACAGAAGAAATAACAGCAGAAGATAGTATGGATCAAAGAAGAGATGATTTCTCTACTTGTCTAGTAGCTTTTCTATGATTCACTATTGAAAAAAATTTAAAAAAATAAATCACTAGACTATGTAGTAGAGCAAGAAACACTAAAAAATACAGACATTAATTGTTTTACAAAATATAGGCAAGCAGTAATTGCTTATGCAGATAATACTACATGGATCACAAATAGCAAAGACTAACTGCTAAGAATTTTTGAAATTGCAAAGGAGTTCTTTAAAGTGAATGACATTGAAATAAATAGAGCAAAGTCAAAGTTTATAGTAATAAATTCTAGACTGAGAAAAGAAAATAGAAGAATTATATTCAGACAAAGTAGAATAACAGAAGAACCAAAAAACAAAATTATAAGATCTTTAGAAATTTGGCTAAATAGCAGAATAAGAGAGTCACTAGTCTGCAAAAAAGCAAAGGAAATAATTAGCCAAACAGTTAAAGATTATTATATCTTTATCAATACTAATCATGATCATTGCTACAAATATATTACAACTCAATTTGAAAACTCAGACCATCTGCTAGTAGAATGTAAGCTCCATTTAGTTTCTACTTCAACTAAAATCAAACAGTGGAGATTTGACAAAAGCAGTTGAAACAACCCATTACTTAGAGCAGAAATAATTGAAGAAGCTTAAAGCATTGTTGACTTTTCTAAGTTGGATCTACATAAATGCAAAATACAGTCAATTGCAAGAGCATTCAGACCTTAACTATCATCAGAAAAGAAAATTCAAAGACTTCAAAGAAAACTAACTAAAATCAACAATAAAATTGCTAAAAGAGAAAGGTTAGCAGAGCTACTTGCAGCTTGCAATAGTATTAACACTCAACTACAAGATGAAATTCAAGATCTGTCAAACAAATAGCAAACTAAGTCAAACACCAAATAGATAGAAGAAGGAGAAAAATCTACTAGGTTTTTTTATTTACTTTACAAAATTAGAAATAGCATATCAGTTAAAGACAAAGTTTAAATTCCTAAAAGTAACCAAGCCCAGGGCTCCTCCGATGTTCTGTATTACATAAAAGAAGTTTATTAAGATATATACAAAGCAAAAGAAGTAAACAAAGAGGCAATAGACTTCTTTACACAAAACCTATTATCAGTAACAATGTTATATAACCAGGCTCTAACTAAAGACATCTCAGAAAAAGAAGTTAATTCTATAATTAACCAGCTTCCAAACAACAAAGCACCAGAGTCAAATGGTCTTAATTATGAATTCTACAAAGGAATTAAAGATGAAATTCTCTCAGTAATAGTTAAATTGTTCAATTACTGCCTGAATTCAGGCATAATATCAAGGTTCTGGGCCAAAAGCATTATAACTTTAATATCCAAAAAATTAGACAATCTCTCTGATCTCAACAATTGGAAACCAATCTCACTTACAAACTGTAACAACAAATATTTATGAAGGTCCTAGTCAACAAAGTTAATCTTATTTGCAAAAAAATGATTGGTCTAGTACAGCAAACTTTTATAAAAAGAAGATCAATTATTAATGCAGCACTAGACATTATTACAACAATGAGAAATCAAAATAACCAGACTCTTCCATATTGGCTACTGCTGCTAGATTAGCAAAAGGCATTTAACAGAATTAGTTATGAATTTATAATGCAAGTGTTAAATAGCATGGGTTCTGATTACAAGTTTATAAGAATTATCAGATCCATTCTTGGTTTACAGACAGCTCACATCTCAGATGCAAACTATAGATCAGAGTCAATAAAAGTAGAAAGTAGAGTATGACAAGAGGTCCCTCTTTTACCTCTTTTATATATTATAGCCTTAAACTCTCTAATTCTAAAAATTCAAGAAGAACTAAAGGACATACAAATTTTCAAACATCAATTTAAAGCAGCAACATATGCTAATGACTTGACAATAAGAATTGGTTTTCAACAGAATTAGAAAAAGCTATTGATAATTCTCCAAAAATTTGAAGTAGCAGCTAATACTAAAATTAACTTCCAAAAGTCTATTCTTGTCCCAATAACATCAAGACTTTTTCAAAACTACAAATAAAAGCAGCCAGCTAAGAATTCTAGGATTTGAAGTTAATATTAGAGAAGATCTGCAAAAACAAGTTTAGGATACAATAACTCAAAATATCAAAACCAAAATAAAAAAATCTTAATCAGAAACCTGTTCTTCAAAGAAAAGATCCTTTTGTCTAAATTATTACTCATCTTTAAAATATAGTATATGGCATATTTATTACCACCTAACAGAAAACAGCTAGACAAAATTAACATACTAGTCTTAGACTAGATTAAAAACAAGTCTAAACTGTTACCAAAATACTCAACATTTTAGCTAAATTATGACAAAGGAGAACTAGATGCTTCTGTACTTAAAGACATCTTAGATTCTAGGCTTGGCTCAATCTAGGTTAAGTTAATTTCAACAAACAGTTTATGGGCTAATATTAAAAGAACATTAATTTCACAAAGCCTTCAGACTAAAAGAAATTTTACTGCATTAGTGGCTCTCACTAAAACATCAATAAAGCTTAAGAGATGGTCAGATCACTGAAAGCCATACCTAACAGCATGAAAGAGACTTAAAGAAACTACCATATAGTTCCAAAATTAAGCATCTTTTTTTTGTTATAGGAGGTGCTTAATTTGGATAATTTTTTTTTTATTGCAATAAACTTTATAATATGATGTAATCAATATAAATAAATATAATAACAAAATAGAAAATAAAAATTCTTAATATTGTTACATATTATGTCACTATGAAACAAATATAGAAATAAAGTTGCCCAAAAAAAGAAAGTCATTAAACATAAATGTAATTCATATTCTATTGATTAAAAGAAAAAAGTTATTGCCTATGCTAAAAAAAATGATAAAAATAAAGTTACAGTAATTTTTAAGCTTGATTGTAATATGGTTGGTCATTGGATTAATGCAAGTAGGCTATGGAAACTGATATTAGGCAAAATGTCAAATGAGTTGGCTTTGGTCAAAAGGAATTTTATCCTAAGGCAGAAAAAAAGCCATACAAGTAGATTATTGAACAGTGAAAACAAGGATTAGGTGTGTCTTGTGAACTTGCCTGAATTAAAATGCTTAATATTTTAAAGGAACCTGATATGATAATTCTATATGGCAATTCAACAGAAGATTTTAAAACATCAAATTGTTGGATGTTTGCATTTATGAAAAGATACCAACTGTCTTGGTAATGCTATACTAAGGTTTTACAAAAGCTTTCTTTAGAAACTAACAAATTATTGAAGAAATTTCATCAATTTGTTATCCATCTCAGAAAAAGAAAATCTTTTAAATTATCTAATATTCTAAAATAGATAAGACCTCTGTCTGGTTCAACATGATTAGAAACTTTACTATTGATCATAAAGGTGAAAAAACAATTCATATTTGTAGAACCAACAATAACAAAAATCGATTTATAGTAGTTTTAACATGTGCTGCAGGTAGAATTTTTTTATAATATTTGTGTGGTTACTCTTTTTTTTTTAATAATATTATTCATGTGGTTATTATATATATATATTATTTAGATAGAACAAAGTTTTCTCCAATTTGTATTTTCAAAGGTAAACAATTACCATATAGTGAAAAAATTTCATCTGGTGTTATTGCTTGGTTTCAAAATAATGGATGAATGAATTCTGACTTGATGATATAATACATTGATTATATTACTGACATACAAACTAATTATAAATGTGAGGATCCAATAATAATGGTATATGATTCTTTTAAAGAATATTTAAAAGATTCGCTTAAAGAGAAATTTCATGACAGTAGTATTAATTTAGCAGTTATTCTGGGTAGTTTGACCAGTATTTGTCAACCACTTGATGTTGCAATTAATAAACCATTTAAGGACAATCTTCATAAAGAATGGCATCTTTTGATAACAAAAGGTGATGCCCAAAAAACTGCAACTAGAAACTTTAGACATACTAGAATAAGTAATGTATATGAGTAGATAAAAAATTTCTAGGAACAAATACCAGATAATGTTATTATTAAATCCTTTATAAAATGTGGTATCTCAAATGATTTAAATAAAAATGATAATGTTGATAGTGGCAGATTAGAGGATCCCAGAAATAAATACAAGAATGACAATATTGAAATCATAGATATTAGTAAAGATGATGAAATTATAGATATTGATGAGGATGATGAAATCATAGATATTGATGATGATTATGAAATTATAGATATTATGAATATTAGCAATGATGATATAGAAATGATGGAGATTAGTAATGATAATGAAGTTATGAACATTTGCAATAATATTAAAATTATGGATATTAGTGATAATTAGTTCATTTGTTATAATTATGACATTAAAGTTGTATAACATAGTTGTATAATTTAATTAGTTGATATTGAATAATTTAAATAAATAAATATATTAAATATATCAATGCAAAGTCAGAAATGCAAAACCAATATAAAAACATAGGAGTGCTTATTTTTAGATATTTTACACAATTTGGTGATGCTTAATTTCGGGGAGTACTTAATTTTGGAACTATATGGTATTTTAGTAACTGTCAACTGGCCATGGAATGTTTCACAACTAAAAGTTAGAAAAAGTACAGAAAACCAGTTTACAGTACAAAGAGCTACTAAATTCCTCAAACAATATTTAATAAAGCCTACTATTTTACAAGTATTATCAAGCCTTCAAAATGGCACTAAAAAGACTTCTAGTTGGTTTTAGTACAAAGGCATACTTAACAAGAAGAAGGATATCTTTTGGAAACTTCAAAATAATGCATTGCCATTGAAATATCACCTTATGCACTTTAACAAAGAGATAAATAGAAACTGTCTAAATTGTGTAGATAAAAAACAAACTCCAAGTTACTTTGCTATAAATTGTAAAATAAGTCAAGCATTTTGAAAAGAAAGTCACAACATTCTTCAAACTGAAGCAGAAGGAAAGTGCCTACAATCTTTAGAAGAAATACTAATAGCATCAAATATAAAAAACCAAAAAAAAAGAAAAGCAGCACTATGGCTTCATATTACAATAATATATAAAATCTGACTATGATATATTTAAGTCAGATGGAGAAATAATATTATATTAGAAGAAGCTATAAAGAATATTTTAAAAGCAAAAATTCAAAAAAGTTTAAAAGTATTATACAATACCTCTAAAAGTAAGGTAAAAGCCAAAATGGTCAAGTTCTTAAAACTAAAAAACTTTAAATAGATTAACTAAATAGTTTGTTAATAATGTATTTTTAATATACTAAATAAAGTATGCTATTTCATGTTTTTTTTTTAAAAAAAAAGCTGACCTTTATCAAAAATAATAATACAAAAAATACATAAAAGAATTTGTAGCTTAAATAACAAAATAGCAAAAAACTCTAATCTGAAAGAGCTCTAGCTGGTTATTGAAGGCCTAAATGTAGAGCTTCAGAAAGAGCTAACTACAATGTTAGACAAATGGTGAGTGAGATCTAATGCAAAATGGATAGAAAAAGAAGAAAAATTAACAAAATACTTCTACTCATTATACAAAATCAAGCATTCAACAAACTGCAGCTTCAAAATTAAAAACCCAAATAGTCCAAATAAAACCTTACAAACAAAACCATAAACTTCATCAAGGAGTTCTATTAGAAATTATACAAAAGTGAAGAAATCAATAAAGAAGCTGCAAAACAAATCACAAACAACTTAACAAAGATTACATTACAGCAAAATAAACTATTAGAAAAACAAATAACAAAAGAAGAAATTAGTTAAATAATAAATAATTTTTCAAATAATAAGGGTTCAGAAACTGATAGCCTAATATATAAATTCTACAAAGATATATAAAAGTCTTATTATACTAATTTTCAAAAAATCAGATGACTCTTCTAATATAAACAACTAGAGGCCTATATCATTAGTAAACTCAGATGCCAAAATCTTTATAAAGCTTCTCGTAAATTGAATCAATCCTATATGCAATAAAATTATTAGCCCAGATAGCAGGCCTTTATTGCCAATAGATCTATCACAGATGCAGTACTGGATGTGCTAATAATACTAAGAAATCAAAATGACTAATCAAAGCAATACTGACTGCTACTGTTGAACTAGCAAAAAGCCTTTGATAAAGTTAGCTATTACTTTCTACAGATTATACTTAACAAAATGAACTTTGGACAAAAATTCATTAAGATGATAAGCTCACTTTTTATGAGCCAAAGTGTACATATAGTTGACTCAGGCTATACCTCAGAACCTTTTAAAGTAGAAAGAGGAGTTAGACAGAGTAATCTACTCTCACTACTACTCTATATCCTAGCTATTAACCCACTTATTAGTACAATTAACAGAGATATTAAGGGAATCCCAGTTAATAATACAAGATTCAAAATTACAGCATATGCAGATGATATTTTTTTAGGAATTAAATCTCTATTAGACTGGACTAGAACTTTAGAAATCTTATACAAATATGAGAAAGCCTTAAACACTAAAATTAACAAGATCAAATCAATCTTAGTACTTATCACATCTAATGCTAAAAGAGTTGAACTCTTAGATCAATCAGAATTTAAAACACTTGATGATGATCAAAGCTTTATAACAATACTAGACTACAACATTGACATAAAAAGAAACTCAGAAAAGTCTACTTGAAAAAGCCTTACAAAGAAAATCAAAGATAAAATTAACAAACTTTTACAAAAGAATCTCTCTTTTAAGAGAAGGATTTTAGCAGCCAAAACTCTACTTATCTTAACAAGAAAGCAGCTAAATAAAATTAACCAATTACTAATAAACTGAATAAAAAGAAACTCCAGAATGCTATCTTAATATTCAATATTTCAGTTCAGCTATGAGCAAGGTGGGCTTACTGCACCTATTCTAAAAAATATGCTAGATGCCAGACTACTCTTAACATAGCTTAAACTTCTATCAAATAATACTCTTTTGGCTACTGTAGAGAGAGATACCATAACTTTAGATCTTTATAACAAAAGAAACGTTTTAGTTTTGAATATACTAACACAAATACTACTCAAAACTAAAGGCTGAACCAATAGATAGAAGCCCTATTTAAACACATGAAAAAGATTTAAAGAAAAATAGAAACTAATAGTATCTGACTATAACAATTAGAGGAAATCAAAATAGAAAACATATTAGGCAACCAATACAAGGTTAAAGAAGCTTTGAAAAGTCTTAACACCTTAATAAACCTCAAAGAAAGCCAATTTGAATGGTTAAACATAAAAGGAGTTCTTAACAAAAAAAAAGATATAATGTGGTGTCTTGCTCATTGTGCACTTCTCTTAGATTATCAGCTTATACATGTTAGTCAAAACAATTTGGAAGATTGCCCTAACTGCCTACATACACTCAATCACTAGAACACTTTGCCTTAAAGTGTCCTCTTAATAAGAAAATATGGGAAACAATTTACAAATTTCTCAAATATGCAGCTAAACCTACTTCTTTTACAATAGATAATATTCTTCATATTACTAACATATCTTCAGCTTATAAAAAAAAAGCAGCCATCTGAATCCATATAAACACTTTATACAAAATATGGTGTTAGTACACTCAAGCAAGATAGGGCAGCAAAACTATACCTATAAAAACAATAATCAACATAGTAAAACTTAAAATAAAGCATGAAATCAACTTATTACATACACTTGTAGTTAGAAAATTACTAACTAGAAATAGAGAATTAGATTCTATTCTAATATTCATAAACCAATCTTCACAAAATATATAGCCCTATAATAATTGAATAATTACAAATAAAATGTACACTTAGATGTGTTTTTAATATAAAAAAAAAGTCTAATTGGCTAAATGTATTTTATTGATTTCTTCTTGAATCTTGAGTATAAGTGAGTTAAGGACCAAAATGTATAGCAAAGGAGAAAGTGGGTTTTCTTATCATACTTCTCTTTTTACCCTTATAGGTTCTGAAATAAGGTTTGCATCTGTTAAGTGTATAGTTTGTGAATTGAAAAGAAGTTTAATGATTCTGGGGTGTGGCGACCTAGTGAAGTGGATAGGTTGTCAACCCCCAAGTGGCAGGTCTAGAGTTCAAATCCCAGTGATG
>CAJVQA010003454.1:0-19444 GCA_910591915.1 Cetraspora pellucida | reverse complement strand
GTTGCCCGTAACAAATTATTAATAAAGATAAAGGCAAAACCTCACCTTAATACCAAAAAAAAAAAAAAAAAAAAAAAAAAAAATTAACTAATCTCAAAATAATAGATAAATATTTAAAGTAAATTTTAGTTATTTAAATAAGCATCTATTGTATTTTAAAAAGAGAAATAACTATACTTATTAATATTACTATCTAGGTAATCTACTTACAGATGCTCAGGTTTGGCCTTTGGAATGAATATAATTACTACTTCTAACATAGACTTTTATTCAATCTAATATTTAATCTTAACCTAATACAAATTTATTTTTTACTATACTTGATCTATTATAAGTAATAATACAACAATTATTTCTTAAAGTTAGTCTTGAGATTTAGGCCAGATAGAATATGGCATCAGAAAATAATTGCCAGTAATAATGATGTTGACAAATTACTTACATATATGTAGTATTTAATTAAAGTTCATAACAATATAACAATAAATTTATTTAAATATTTAGATAAGTTTATTTTACATGAATAATATTAATATATAAATAAGCGCTACGAAAAAACAAGATTTCAGGCTTCAATAGTACTCGAATACAAACGAAAGGCTATTACTTTATTTATTGCCTTTGTATATTATAAGCCATACGCTATGCTTAATAGCCATATGCAAAATATTTTGATTCACTAACATGGTTCAGTCTTTTCAAAGCCTTAGAGGATTTGATCTTCACTGTGTTTGAATTCCTTTAGGGGTTTCAGCTTTACTAGGGTTTTGCCAAAGTCTTACCAATTTCGCCAGAGTTTCGCCGTTTCGCCAGAGTTTCAACTTCTGCCGAGTTTAGTTTCGACTTTCGCTATTGCCAAAAATAGGTTTGCCTAATAACAGTATCCTAACCTAATATCTTAGCACTTTAATACTGAATATCTACCTTGATACTTTATATTTTAATATATTTAATATCTTAACATACGTATTTAGGGTATTTGCCTCGAAAATGGTATGTAATTTCATTTTCAAGACTAAACCTCATTGAAATAATGTCATTAACACTTAATATACTTAATAATTTAACATTTATAAATTTATGAGACTTTTAGCACGAAAATCTTAATAAAGGATCTTTAATATAATATATAATTTGAATTACAGGAAAAAGAAATTTATGCAATTTATTTATTTAAATATATACTATATTAAACCTCACTTAAAAAAAAAAGAAAAAAAAAATGTATGAATACATGAACATATTAAAAATACATTGCTATTATGCAAGAAAAAAAAAGAAGTACATTGTTATTATATATATGCTAATTGTGAGAAAAAAAATTATGACTATAAAAGCATTCTCATAATAAAAAAAAAACCAAATCCAAATTTCATAAAAAAAAATCTAACATCACGAATTTCATCATGTTCTACATGAATCTAATGATTTTTTTTTTTTTTTTTTTTTAGAACTTTAAAATTTTTTTTTTAGTCTTTAATGAAATTAATTATTAAGCACTTTGTTCATCAGTATGCATACTAGATTCTTTAATTGATGTTAAATTTCCTTTCATTCCTAATACATTTCTTGCTACCCATTGCAATAAACCTTTTGTTGGAGGTATTCCGTAGACACCCAAATAAATGGTTCTAAGTATAAAATCCACTGAATTGGTAATCGGATGATAAGGTACAAATGAAGGTGTGATAAAAATGATAATATAAAAAACGGCATAACCTAATGTTAAGAAACCTATAGTGATCATATACCAAGATCCTACAGCGGCATTCTTAGAACTAATAGAATATTTTTGCGCACTTGCATCGTTTAAATTTCGAACTGAAGGAATACTTTCAAATGAATTACTAGTATTATTATCACTATCTTTACAATTAATATCTCCATTAATTTCAACATCAAATCTTGCTTTTAAACCAATATGATTAAAATGAACTGTTAAAATCGGTGTAAAAGTATAAATAAATGAACACATTCCACATATCATCCAAAAGATTGCTTGAAATATTAAAACGATCAAATCCGGCTCTGATTTCATTTGCTTCAAGGTGAGAATAACGGTTACCCAATATATAGCATTTAAGGTTATTAATGAAATAATACTAAATATTAACAAAGGTTCCTTCAAATTTGTTTCTCTATAAAATCTTGTTCCTGTAATTAAAAGACATGACCATACTATCGTTGCATAAATCGCGGAAATGCTTTCATATCCAAGCCAATAATACATGGGTGAAAAATCTGGATATATAACTCGAACCAGGTTCCCTCCACTTATGGCGAGATTGACTAAATTTGATAAAGTGCTAATGATTTATAAAAATAAAAATGATTTTTAAAAATGATTTTTAAAAACGGTTAGTAAATAAAAAGTCTATTATATTATTAAAATATCAATCAAATTTAAAAGTAAATTTTTACCATGAAAGTCGTAAGAAGGTAAACTTTGTGATGCAATAATATAAAAGAGTAAAGAGACAAGCAATGTTGATGAGCAAACTTAGGCCTATAAAGCCTAAAGCCAATAAATCAGCCATTGAACTTTTTTAGATTTATTATGGTAATCAAGGGTAATAGATCGGTGAATAATGAAGGTAAGAAAAAAAATGAATGAATCATGAGAAGCAAATAATTTTACTTGATTGAATTGTCTAGGCTTTAAAAAGGTCGAGCAATTCTTCGTTATCAGCAATTATGTACAACTTAATTCATGTGCTACCTATATGCACAAAACTTTAAACCGTGAAACGATTAATTATCTATCAAGAAGAACCGGATTCTTTCGCTTAAAATTAATGTATAATCGGATTATTATTCTGTGTAACGATCTTGGTGTGTCAAAATGTACATAAATGCATATTTTAAATGGTAATTGGACAATATGAGGTAAACGAAAAACAAAGATAACGGTTAGTAAACAAAACAATCCGATATGGAATATCTATTATTCATGATCATGTGCTCAATGATAAGAATGCCATGTGCATTATCATGTCATATCAAAACATTTTATTATCATATCATGCATTATTATATTTGTTACTCATAAAATTAGAATCATTTTTTTTCATTTTTGATGAAAATTTCTAAATTAGATGTACATTATTAGGATTTTAATTATCCGAAAGTCACACTTGTTATATCCAAATCATATTATGTATACATAAAAAAAAAAAATTTTTTTTCTTTTCGAAAGATTATAAGCAGTGCAACAGTTTTTATGAATGTCGTAACACTTCATAAATGCTAAAACCTGCAGTGCTGAATAAAAATTCTCCTTGAGGGATCAAATAGACTTTTTTTCTTTTTACGGGTTATCGAGCTTCTTTACAGTCATTTCCTAAAAAAAAAAAACATGGTTAATTTTACAACAAGAAGACCTCCTGTTGATCCTGCAACAAGGAAGGCTACTGACATAAATGTATTTAATTTCACTAGACCTCATATGCGAGCTCTCCATTACTCATGGTTTTGCTTCCTTACTGCTTTTACGGGATGGTTTGCAGTTGCACCCTTATTGCCTTCTATTAAAAAAGATTTAAATTTAACCGATGACCAAATTGGTGATTGTAATATAGCTGCCGTCTCTTCAACAATAATATTTCGTGTATTGTCTGGTCCGTTATGCGAAAAATTTGGTGCGAGACGTGTCATGTCTGCTATACTTATCATAGGTGCTATACCTACTGCCCTTGTCAGCTTATCACAAGGTGCAAATTCTCTGATAGCTTTCAGATTCTTTATTGGTATTCTAGGCGCGTCATTTGTACCTTGTCAATTCTGGACAACTCAAATGTTTAATCCAAACACTGTGGGTAGTGCTAACGCGTTTGCAGCCGGTTGGGGTAATATGGGTGGTGGTGTTACTTACTTACTTATGCCTTTGGTGTTTGAAATATTCAATCATTTCTTTCCTGATAATATCTCTTGGCGTCTATCTATGCTCGTTCCGGCTTTTCTATGTTTTACAGTTGGTATATTGACATACTTTTTTAGTGATGATTGTCCCGAAGGTGATTGGTATTATCGTGACCAACCCGATGGAGGTTATGTTCAATTTGGAGAGAAGGATTCAAAACAACAACCTAAAATAAAACAAGAAATAGAATATAATCAAATTCCTGTCTTCATTCATTACCTTCTTGTCTTCATTAATCCTAATGTAATTTTAATGATGGTAATGTACGCATGTTGTTTTGGAGTGGAAGTAGCTGTAGATAATGTTATCGGAATTTTTTTATTTTCTACATTTGGAATTTCTCAAACTTCTGCTGGTTTATTTGGATCAATATTTGGACTTTTGAATATTTTTTCTCGTGCTTGTGGAGGTTTAGTTTCCGATTTTGCGAATAGAAAAATGGGTGTTCGTGGTCGATTGTTGACACAATTTTTATGCTTTTTACTCCAAGGATTATTTTTAATTCTTTTTAAATTTATGAGTGGAAGTTTCGTATCAGCTATTATTTTAATGGGATGCTTTTCCCTATTCACGCAGGTAAATTTTTATGATTATAATGTTTATTTAATTAATTGATAATCAATAACAATTCTTTATAATATATTATTAGGCGTGTTGTGGTACTTCATTTGGTATAGTTCCTTACATTGATCCAGCAGCTGTAGGAATAGTTACAGGGTTAATAGGTGCAGGAGGTAATATTGGAGGCTTAATATTTGCAGCAATTTTTAAAGCATATTCTAGTGACCTACGAACAGGATTCATGATAATAGGATTGACTGTAATAACTGTTTCATTGGTACCATTTTTAATGAGTATTCATGGGCGGACATTAATTTTTGGAACAGTTAAAAGAAATTTCTAATTTAATAATTTAGAATCTGCCTGGTATATAAAGTTTAATGCTTTATTTCTATTTATTTTCCTTTAAATTATATATATAATTATTATTATTTTTTTCCTTTTTGTTTATACAGTTCATGACGCTAAATTTTCTTTTAAATTTGAAGTTAAAAAAAAAGTGTACGCCACATTTTTCAAATAATATTAGTACATCCAACAAAAAAAAAAAAAAAAAACAAAAGAATTACATTCATTATCATTGTTTAGCGTTTAATATTTCATAAACATAACAAATAGTAAATGTCCTTTTCATTATTCATTTTTGTTCATTCATTTGTTCATTCATTATAAATATTAGCATTTTGCAAAATTCAAATATTTTCTTTTTTTGCATTCCTTACCCTTGTAATAATATCATTAAAATTTTGCATTTGCGTAAATAAAAGTAATAATGACAAGTTTGCGATACTATTTTTTTTTTTTTATTACTATTGCTATTGAATTTGGTCTGTCAGAAATAATTACTAGATCTTTATCATGTTTAAACTGGTTAATTTGTGATTGTACTACGTAGTAGTTATATTTGAAATCGATGTTTCAGGATCACAGTATAACGTAACACGATCAGAATTTTCAGTGATTTTACTATAAAAATTATCTAATCTTTTAACCTTAGTATAACCGCTAACCTTAACTATAATGAACTTTAAAAATTTTTGTTAAGACTGCGCCTTCATTTTAAATAGCACTGGTCAAAATAATATGCGTGTAATTTCTAATTAAAGTTAGGCTGAATGTGTTGAATATCTATTGGTTATTGTCTACATTACACTAGTCACTAGTTTAGTATGCAACAAATTTTGAAACTAACCCAACTTCAAATAAACAGAGTTAGTTAGATCATTATAAATGAAGATAAGACGATAAGAAACTACTTTCTAATGGGATAATGCCTATCTATCAAGATGCCTTATTAAATTAACAAGACATGTTAGGCGTATTATCGAATCGATAAAGTATTCTATTGATATACAATTAAACGGTAATGATCATCGAGTAAATTTTGAATAATAGAATTTCGTTTGTAATATTTCATCATTCAATTTTGTAATAATTAGGAAACCAAACTCGGACCGGTTAAACCCAAATTTTCTTACTTATATCTATTGGTACCATCGGTATTAACCGTGCATATGCATGCGTGCTATTCGTCAATGAGAAAATTTTGGACAAAGATACCGAATGTCGGATATTGATGGATACATTTAGTTGTGTTTTGTTATTAACGCTCTCAGATATTGTTGTGACAAATCGTTATAGGTTTGGGAATGAGAGTTGTTGAGTTTAGATAGATTTCATGTACAGCATAAATGCTATATACACTACTAAATTGACGTATTTGCCTTTCCAGCATATATTATTTAAAAGAACGTTTGATCGGCTATGAAACTTTCTAACATTTTCTAGATTACCTAATTTTTTCTCACATGCATTTTGAAGGAAATATCTAGAAAAGTTATATAGTACATCAAATATTTTGAAAGAATACTTAGAAAAACATATTATTGTTCTATCTGTGTATTGATGAGCACAAATAACTAACTCATTTTGAAGGATTTATATCATTTCCTTGACGTCTAATTCCAGCTAACTTTAAATCAGGCTGACTATAACTATTTTGAAATCTGTGAATATCGAATTCAAAATAAATAAAGTAAAAATTATTATAATTTAATTTTTTAAATAAAGTTTAAAAATTATAATTTATTATTGGTATAATAAATCACCACTTTCTAATCAAATTAAAAAATAAATAATAAATAAAACATTGTTTTTAACATTTTTTTAAACAAAGTTTTTGCAAAAAAATTCTTGTTAGATCAAAAAAATAGTCTTATAAGCAAAATTCTATTTTAGAAATACTTTTTTAAAAAAAAGTTATATTTATTCTTGTATTTTATGTTATTTAACGAGTAATGATAAATTAAAATAATTCCTTTTCCTTTTTAATCAAGTTAAATGAATAATCATTAACATTTTCGTGTAAAATTTTAATCACTCTTATTCATTTAACGGTTGCTAAAATATCTTTGCTCGGTTGTATAAGACAAAGTTACAAAACATCCAATCATACTTAATTCTCAGATGATCTTTATTGTACTGATCTACTTGCAAACTATTGATCTATTGATCTCTGATCGAATATCAAATCATACTTAAATAGGATGATCAAATAGGATTCTAAAATAGAATATTATAATAGAATTCCAAAACAGAATTGCGATAATATATCTTATCATATTTTGAATAGTCTTAAACTGGTAAGGGCTATTTTAAATCTGATTAGTTCAACCGACTCAACTTTAATTATCGTCAACGTTTAATCATAGTATTTTTTATAATTATATTAAATCGGTTAAGAAAATATCTATTATTAAATTATCTATTATTAAATTAACTTATCATTAACAACGTGATAATAAACCAATCAAATAACAATATTAATATTTGATTAGAGATTATTGGGTCAATTTTTGTAAAAGGAATTTGAATAATTTCGGGAGAAGTTTTTAAAAGTGCATATTACATTAAAAGCTAAATGTTGAATTGTACCACACTTATTAAAACTTAAAACATTGATAGAACCTTTATCTCACGTTTTACCAACAATTTTGTCCATATTACTCGGAATGCTATTAAATTAGAATTAAATATGATATTGATAACAAATACTGTACTGAATAGTACGTAATTTAATACTATACACATTCATTAATTACAGTACATCAAATTATACACTCTTTTGTACATTATTTATGTTAACGTTCACAGTATTTTGCTAAGAGGTTTTTCATTATATTATAGTTATGAAATACATTACTACCTGATATAAAAATATTCCCCGTTTATGAAATTATTTTTCCTATCATAGTGTAACGAATGTACGGTAAAAGAAAATTCTTCGACTCTAAATGTTTATAATGCAAGTTCACGCAATATAAACAATCATGTAGCTTTAAAGACTAACTTCACTAAATGCTAATATAACAATATTATCGATCTGCAAAGGTAACATGATCGATTATAACATTGGAATGACAATGGATCTGAGTCAGATAATATCGATATTTATAACATGCATTCATATTTTGTTATTAGTGTTAGCCAATTACAATTTAATTGTGTATTGTTAACATAAACTAATTATAGTTTAATGTACACCTATTTCATAATAAAATTTTATTTGAGTTCTCAATCGAACAAACAAATTGTGTCAATTGCCGTTTTATTTATCAAACAAGCGTAGATAAGCCTTCAGCCAATGAAATTTATTTATTGTTATTACTATAATTGCAAATTAGTAATAATTTGTTTTTTCAGCAGTATCAATAAGCATATGAAGATAACAACAACCAATAATAATTTATTTGTTATTCACTGTTACAAATAATATATTTGAACAATAACGATAAGGTGAATTATTCCGATTGGACATCTGATCTATGTATCTGTAAATTACCGGGTATGATGATAACAAATCATGAACTTAAGTGCAAGGCTTAAAAAATTGTGACAAAACATCCATTTTTAGACCATACAATAAAATGGCGGGAATACATTTTGCCTCTTAATTTAATCTAAAACCTAATCTTGGCTAATAACTTTAGGTCACTTCGTTTTATCCTCACCTTTTTTAGAAAATTTAGTGGAGATAACGTTCGTTGTATTATTAATTGTTAAGTTTTAATTATAGTGTCTGACAAGGGAACTAGATTGCTATGTACAATAGTTAAATTTGTAGATTTTATACATCTGTACATGTATCTATTTGGGTTCACTATGAAGAAACTTGCCACAAAATTTCCTGGGTTTCTTAGGTCGGAACGGTATTAAGTTCAAAGAGATTTGGATTTCATTAAATTGAAAACCGATTATACTAGGTTAAATCTAACAGAATTCGGAGAATTTGGAGAATTTAGTTGAGTTAACTACATATCGATGTATGATTTGTGCATATGCGTGTACAACATGTTTTTTCCCCGATTAGTCCATATTAATTAACCTACACATTACGAAATCGGGAATAAAATAATCCGCTTTAAAAAAAAAGATACAGTATTACAAGAAAAATTATTATTAAACGATTCAACTTGAATTTAAAGTTAAATTATTTTAACCATTGTCACTATCTGTTTAGTGAGAAAATTCTGTGTAGATGTCAGATAGCAGAATAAGGTTATATTGGATATCGGTCATCATCACACTTTTATTGGTAGTACTTAGAGTTAGAACGAGACTCAAGATTCTTATGATATTTAATGTGTATTTGGAATTCACTTATTGGAAAATGATCCATCTTCTGCTCTAACTTTGTTTATAGAACTAACATTTTACTAACACTATTTTAGTATATATCTTGTGAAATTGGGTTTATGGATTTAAAAGTGAGTTGCATCACATTGAAATTTGAGTGCACCCAGAAAATGTGTACCAGGTTGGGATCGGATAATCCGGTAATCGCCCGGACAATACTGTAGACCGGATGATCACTTAAAAAGCAACTTCGATTAACGCAAATATTTTGTCAATTAAAAAAAAAATACGTATATATTACACATAGTCTATATTACACATAGCCTATATTGTCATAGGCAAACCCGATTTTGGACCTTGGAAAACCATCGCGAGACGACCCTTGAGACACCCACGAAAAACCGTCGGTGCCATGACCAGAATAATTGAACGACGATCCCCCTTGCAGTTTAGTGTACAAGCCAAGCCCCATTGAACAAAAAGCACTTACTCGATATAGCTTGACATCTTTCAAGGTAATATTAACTTGACAGAAAAGTATGTAGCCGTGTAAGTGCGTCGTCGCACAATAGTGGGTTGTCATCATTGGAAGAGTGAAACTCAATGCAAAATTACTAGCAGAATGAAAATTGAGTTACAAAAAGGAAAAAAGATGTTAGTAAAAAAAGATAAACAGATGATGTGAATAAGAAAACAATGTAAAAAACCATAGAGAGGTGTTCAAAAACCTCTTCTTGAAACATTTATTTGATATTCTTTCTTGCAAATCTCAAAACACAAAATCAATAAAGTAAAAAATAAAAAATAGACAAAACAACTAATAATATAAAAAAAACCAAAATAAAAAAATTCACTTTGAGTAAGAAAACTATTCTTACAATATACAATCTGAAATACAATAGTTTCAAAAATACAAGAAAGAAGAAAAAGAAAACTTAACAATACTAATAAAAAAAACAGATCAAGGTTATCAAGATCAATGGTATTTACCAATTTCAAAGTTAAAATACTAGGCACAGTAAATAACAATTACAAATATTCTACAAGTAACAATAATATTATACTAACCTAAATGTTATTCACAAAAATATTTATAAAAAAAATATACTACTCAATTTCAACATCTATCTAGTAGTAAAAATAAGTAATATAACATACTTTTAATAAAACAAATGATAACATTATCATATACAAATTAATATATTAATAATATAATACAAATCAGAAACAATAATCATTACTAAAAAAATAATAATATAGTAATCATTATATATAACATACAGTTTTAAATTGTTATAAAAAGAAATCAAACAACTAAAACATTATAAATCTATATTTATTAATATACAAAACTTTTAAAAGTAATTACTAATAGTAATCAAGTTACAAATTTAGAATAAAGAAATTAAATAGATATAGAATAGAACAAACAAATATTCTTTTATATAATATTAATATTTCAAACATTAAAAACAAATTTGTATATAGTTAAATTATTTAAAAAATATAAGTAATATAATAAAAATAAAAACTAATTATGCAAAAATATAAACAAAATATATTAATGTAGTCTAAAAACAAAAATTATTGTATCATTTAAATACAAAAAATAAAAACATAATAATATAATTAAACATATAAATTCAAAAAAAAATATAAACATTTATTATATATAAATTCAAATTATATTAACTGAAAAACTAATTCTTTTTATAATAAAAATAAAATTTAAATATATAGATTTAACTTTCTTTATTAATTTTATATATGCAAACTATTTTATATTATAATAGCTGAATACAATTAACTGTTTACTAATATATTAAAGAATTATAAGATAATAATACAGTTATCATTATTAACAGAAATATATAAAACCTAATTTACTTAAAATTAAGACAAAAAAGTAATTATAGACTATATAACAAATTTAAACTTAAAAATATAATTTTTAAATATATATCAAAAATAATAAAATACTACAAAAACTTAATAAAAAATAAATCAGCAATAGATATAGATAATATAAAAGTACTTAACAATACCTTCATATTTTATTTAGTAATTTATCTAAGTTATCAGAACTTATTTCAAAAAAATACAAAAACTATTTTTCTTGATTTTGTCTATTAAATACAAATTATAAACAAGGATAATAGTTATGATATTACATAAAATTTATTCTTTTAACTAACTTTTTAAAATTTACTTTACTAAACTTCAATTTTTATTAACAGATATTAATAACTTGAATAAAACAATAAGATTTTTTTTCATTACAAAGAAATAAAAATTAAAAAAATTAGTTTGTTATAAAAAATAACTTTAGAACTATTATAACTTAAAAAAATACAAAATCATTATGTTAATTTATTAGATCTAATTTTAATTAAACTCTATCTTTTATAAATATATTAAAATATTAAAAATCTAAAATTTAGACAAAATCTTTCAATAAACAAAGTATATTTATTATATTAGTATATATAAAAAATATAAAAGAAGAATTAAAAAAAAACTGTATTTTTTAAATTATTTTAAATAATTATTTTAAAGCAAAACTAACTCTTTCAAAAAACTTCAAAATTAAAACTATCAATACTTACTTTTTTATAATTACAAATAACATAATAACAAAAATTTTATATATAAAAAAATATATACAAACTTATTATATCTTTTTCTAAAATAAATATAATAATTAATCTAATTGACAAACTTAAATTACTTATAGAATATACTAAAATTACTATATAAAATTTAATATTATTGATTAATACTTTTAAATGACTTATTAAAACAATCTGCATGCTTAGACAAATATACTATTTCTAGAAAATATTTAAAAGCTAAATACAAATAATTAATAAAACATATTTAGAAGATACAGAAATTAATATAACAACTAAACAAAACTGAAGATTTAAGATTTAAACAAAAAATATAAAAAGAAAATAAATATAAAAAAAATACAACAAACCTAAACCTCTTATTATTTAACAAAATAAAGCTATTAAAATATTAAAAATTTTAAATTTTATATTATAAAAAAAATTCTAAATATCTATTTACACTTTTATCCCTATTAGAATTAATTTAAAAGACTTTCTATCTTTATACAAAATAAATAACAAAGTTAATAAAATTAACTCAATCTCTTAAACTAAAAACAACTTTACAAAATACAATCTTTTAACTATATATAACAAAATTATAATTATTACTTATAATGTTCAAAATCTAAATTATATGTTAAATTACAATTATAACTAAAATATTATTAAAAAAACAATATTATATAATAAGCATAAATAAAATAAATTTATTATATCAAATTATTTAAAAGTTATTAATAATAATTTTTATTATTAGAATGTGCCAACCTAGTGAAGTGATCAGGTTGTCAACCTTCCAAGTGATAAGTTGGATGTTTAAATCCTATTAATAGTAAAAATTTGAATAATCGTATATATAATATTAATATTATAACAACTGCTACTAACAATTAAATTAGGATATCTGTAATAGGATCATATTAATATAACTGGCAGAGCATAAGATATCTGTGTAACTAGTTATACAGTGAAATGCAAACCAACAAATTAAACAATACAAACACTAGATAAGTTTTTAAGACTATTTAAATCTGTTAAAATTGGGTAACAAGAAGTCTATTTGGAAAAATCTAAGTAGAAAAGTAGTCAGATCTTTGATAGCCCTATTGTAAAGACTAGTCTGAGAAAATGAATACCATGTTGTAGTACTCAGTTATAGTAACTAAATGAACAAGAACCTTCAAGTTAGAAGTTTTGAAGATACCACCAATCAGATTGCTAAAATAAATTAAAGAAAAAAGATATTAGGCTAATTTAATATAATAATAAACTGGTCATAGTTCTATATAGACTATCTGAATTAAGAATCTAATAAAAAAGGCTGAACAAAAGACAGAGGTATACTAAAATATTAGGATTATGCTTTGAAGTAGATGCTGAAGTCTATATGACCTTTACAAGAAAATAGTAGTTAAATAATATAACTCTAACTACAAGTATTGGTTCTGCTATAGTAATATTTAGATTAGCTATAAAAATAGGTACAGAAGAGTCTGAAAGGTTTATCTTGAAGATAAAATAGTTCTAAGATTAAGATGATGATCTGAACATTTGGGTATAACTTAGTGATATTAATACAAATTACAGATTCAGAAGATTTAAAATAGAACATTCAAGTAAGAGTATTAGATATAGCAATTAATAGAGAACCTTCAAACAAACTTCTTAAATAGATAATATAAAAAAGTTATATATGTAGCTAATTGTATACTCTTCTGTAATAGTTTATAGAATCATATTACCAAAAAAGTCATTATTAAAAGTTAAAAAACTAAAAAGATTACCTTAATACCAAAAAAAACAATTTTTACTATTATATTTATATATTTAACTATAAAATTTATATAATATAAAAAAAGAAATAAGTATAAAAATTACTATAATAATAATAAAACTATTAAGAGCTTATATTTATAATATTAGTACTAAACTTAGAAATTATAATTATAATAGACTTTTTTTAAAAAAATTATATTTATATATTAAAAATCAAAGATTTTAAATAGAGAACCTATAAGCAAATTTTAGATATAGTAATTAGTAAGTAATTTGTAAACAAAATATTTAAATATACAATGAATAAAATTGTACAAATAACTAATTGCAGTTTTATAAATATGCAAAATGTTATACTTTTCTACAATATTTGTAAGTTGTAAATTTTAATAAAGATCACAAATCATATATATTATACTTTAAACTTGAAAAAAATTTATCAAAATCATTTTAAGAACTATTATAAATAAAAATTTTTTTTTTGAACTTTGGTAACAATGCCAGTTAGTTTATTAGCTTTAATTTAATATAGTACAAATTTACAGTTATATTTAAGATTGATTATTACTAGTACTATATATTATCCAATTTTTACACTATTGACTTTACTCAGTTACCCTTATAGCATCTAAGTGCATGTCTACTGCATGCCTGCATGCAGTTATCTTAACAACCACTTGCAGTTAGAGCATACTATTAAACTGCTATATAGACAAGAATACCTACTGAACATAATATGATATTCCAAATACTAGGAGTACTGTCTTCTGTAAATCATACCTATATGTCCTATTTACATGTTTTATCTAGTCTTATTTTTTTTGCCTCTTAATCTAACTATATCTAGTATTACCTTGTTTTTTACATTTCTCACCTTTTTGTCACTGTACGATTTCCAAATTGGTCCTATTTAGATATGTTTAATTCTTATAATCTTTTTATCTTTGGTATGCCTGTTATTGATTTATCTAAGGTGTTTTGACAATAATCTAGGATCTGCAATGAACCTGTATCTCAAGCCAGATCTGCTGTCACCATTGGTCTTTTTGACCAATCCATATCTTAAGTTAGATCTGTTATTACTATTCTTGCAGATGCTTTAAGTCTTAACATTATACAATAACTTGATGCTACATTTAATCTCCAACATGATGCTTCTTTCTATAGTAGAGACTGAGACTTGTTGTGCTTACAAACAGAACAATTCTGGTTATACCTAAGAAGTTTCTCTGACTCTAATGATACTATACTACCATATATTGCAAGTTTTCAGCTTATTTGATAATACTTGCAGAACAATTCTAATTATGCCTCAGGAAGTTATACTAACCTTAGTAATGCCATACTACCTTGCAGAACTTATTTTACATTGGTTGGTTAATCCCAGTCTTGTTTGTCATAGACTTCCATATACTAATAAAAATCAACTACAAAGAAACAAATTGAAAACTACCAAAACCATACTGAACAAAACCTTCAAAAACTTCTTATTTTAATTAATAAGATCACTTATAAATTAGAACTTAATGATATCTGGAATCAAATTAACAAAGCTCTAATAAAAGCAGCCAAAAAATATATTTTATTTAAAAAAATTAAAATAAACCCAATTCACAATAAACAACAATCACCTACATTTACACTATTATACAAACAACTCAAACAAGCTATCTTACTTAAAACAAATCTAAACAAACCTAACTTCCTACAAATTTACAATATATAAATTAATAAATATCCCAATAACACTATACTATTACCTTTCTGTTCAATACTAACTAACATTAATCCTAATTCTATTAACTTCTTAAATCTTAAAATCAAAACCCTCAAAACTCAAATTACTAAACAAAACAAGAAAATACTCTTAAAGAAATTCAAAACAAATTAGAAGAAGAAATAACAACTTTCTTCAAAATCCCAAAATCTTTTTTTATAATATTTTAGAAAAAATACAACAACAATATAAACTTAGATTACATCCTATCTAACAATACTCTTATTACTCAACCATCAGAAATTAAACAAGCCCTTCACTCTCATTTTCAAAATTACTTTAAAGAACTATCCTATGCACCAATTGATAAAAACTCTAAATTCTATGAACTCTACAAACTATATCCAGAAAACAAACTACACTTTATTAACCTATTCTTAGAATTACTCCTAAAGAATGAAATAAAGTTATACATAATCTCCCAAACTAAAAAGCCTCTGGCCCATGTGAAACAAACTACAAATACTTAAAATAATTAAACTGCAAAGCTCAAAACATTATATGGCTTTTCTTATCCAAATGTTTTATATTATAACAAATACCAACAACATGAAAAATATTCAACATTTTTCTAATTCCAAGAAAATTATCTTGAGACTTTATACTTAACCAAATTAGACCTATTTCACTAATTGAATCTATCAAAAAATGCCTTACCAAAATCTTCACAACTCATCTTAACCAAACAATTACTCAACATAAACTTCTAAGCAACTTAAACTTTGCAGCAACTAAAAACAGTTCAACACATATTCCTATCCAAATACTACTTAATACAATTAAATATTACAAAAACAATAACAAAGAGGCATAAATACTTTTTTAAGATATGTTCAAAGCCTTTGACAAAATTGATATTAAATGTTTACTAGATGCATGTAAATGTATAGGAATTTTATAACCTGGCCTAAACTTTATAAAATTTTTTCACTAAGACAAAAAAGCCAGAACAATCACAGCCTATGGCCTTATAGACCCAATTATATTATATTCAGGTATTGAACAAGAAGAAACCTATTCTCTATTACTCTGAAAAATCTATTATAATCTAATTCTCAGCTATATTAACTCCAAATATAGCTCAAAACTCTTTAAAATCTCATCACAATCCCTTTTAGAAACAATCTTCTCAATATTACCAATCTTCTAACATTACTATCTCTTGCTTTTATAGATGATACAGTATAGTACTGTGAATCCAGAAATGAACTACAAAATATATTAGATAATATATCTAACCTCTATTAACTAAACAACATTCAAGTCAATTCATCTAAATCTGATCTTATTCACATCCTATCTAATAAAAAAACACTTCATACCAATCCTCCAAATTCTTTACTACTTATCTTTAATAATTAACTAATTACACCTTACAAATCTAATAAAACAATCAGATATCTAGAAATTTTTCTAGATGGAAAAGGCTCAACTAAACCTACACTTGACAAAATCTTTAACAAAACCTTTCAATTTATCTACATTATTCAATACAAAAAAATTCCTTCTTATACAAATATTATGATTATTTAATACTATCCTATTATCATCTTTAGAGTATCTATTTCAAATTTGTTTTTCTTTTTAAAGCAAACTTTAACAACTATCAAGCATGTTAATGAAATATACAAAACACATGCTTTATCTATCTACAAACACAAATAATAATCTTTTTCTAACCCACAATTACTTAATATTTCAATATTCAACAAACTTATGTTACAAGTTAGCAGCAGTAATATAGAAAGATGCTTCAATGCTAAACATTTCTAAACCAAATTTCTATATATTTAATCAAAGAATGACTTTCTAAAATATGGAAGCCATTTTTATCTCAAGATACAATACTTAAAAATTATAAAAAAACATCTAATTTCACTATAATATCCTAACTATTTTATCTTTATAAAAATAATATCTCTCTTAACAACTTACTACTTCACCAGTTAACATTCTATAAACAAACTAATCAACTAAATAATATTTACAACTTCATCCCACTTCCAGATAATTTAACAATATTAAGTCTTAAAAACAACATAATTTTTTTTCTCAAACAATTACTCAAATTTAATAATCATAATCCACTTTTCTGAAAAACTATCTATCTTAGAACTCATAAATCCCCTTAAGGGCCTATTCCAAACTGGTTCAAAATACTTTCAAATAAAATATTTTTCTTTACTATTCAATATATATAGCCCAATTTGCAACTTAAACCAATTAATCCATTTCTAAATACACTTAATCTAATTATACCTCAATATAATAGTCTCAAAAATTCATAAACACTTTACATTTTATTTGAAAACTGGCATATTGGTAAAATAATAAATATACTTAATATCAAAATAGTCTTTTAAAAATACCTAATTACCACAACAACACTTAACACTATTCATATTTCTCTAATATTTACAAATTTTTAACTAAATTATAAACAAACTATCAATTTTGAATTAAAAGACAAAAAAAAAAACACTATTTCAAACTTAATATCAATATTTAAGAAATCCAAGCACTACAAAACATATATGCAGAATTATATAAACCAGTTCTACAAACCCTTCCTATGCTTTTACTAACCTCTTCAGAAATTCTCTTAATTCAAAATACAATATCTAATCCTATATACCAAAATCAATTTATAAATCTGCAAATAAAATACTACAAATTAACTCAAACAATCTCTATTTTTATACTGATGCCTTAATAATAAACTCACAAACACATAACATTTCTACTGGTATCACTTGGATACTTGAAAATGATATACAAATCAAATTTAATACATCTATACCACATGTACTAAACTCTACAAGAGCAGAACTAGCAGCTCTTATCTCTCTATTGCTTGTCTTACTCTTCAAATACCAAATTTATATTTATCTTGACAGTTTATCTATTATTTAAACTCTTACCTACTCATTACCTTATAACCACAACTCACAAACCAAACAAAATAATTGAAACATCATTCATATTCTAAACTATTTAATTAAACATGAAAATATTAACTACATTATGTACAAGGTTAAATCTTATTCAAATAATGCACTATATAATATAGCTGACACATTAACTAAACATGGAGCTAGCAAAATTAAGCTTGAACTCAATCTTGACTATTTCTATTTTTCTTCATTCTTTACTTGAAATTAAATTCCAATTATATACAAATCATATAAATTTTGTAAAAATTTATTATCAATTCAAACATTCAACAAACTTCTTCAACTCAAACCATTAAGGAACCTTCCTATCATAAATATTTAATTTCTAACTGAGATTATCAACTCTCAAAACTTCAATCTAAATCTATACTTTCTTAGAAACAAAATACTATTCAATAACTTATTAACAATGTCTAACTTAAATATTTGCTATCCCACTCTCTATCTAACTCTGAACTGCTCATTTTGTAATCAATATAAAAATACTAAACACTTATTGAAATATTCTTTTCATCCACACAATCTAGATATTTTCTCATCAACAAAATAACAAATATTTTAAATTCTTTAAACTTATCAGAAATATTACTATATACAATAATACAAATTCTAAATAACCTTTCTTTAAACCTCAATACAAATAACTTACTACTATTACTTATTCAGAATATATTTACTTTAGATTATTACTACAACTACAGTTTATTCTTAAAAAATTAACTAATAATTTCCTTATCACATTATCAAACTTAATACTTACTTGGTTCAACTCTATTATCTGAAAAACATGAAATATTAAACAACATAAATAAGAGTTTGCATGAGGAATCACTGCCTTAACAAAAAGGAAAACAGCATCTACTTACCTATCCTACAACTAACAAACTCTAATAATACTACTTTTATTTTTGATACTAATATAGATTCTTTTATTATTAAACTTCTTTCTCAAAATTTCATTATACATATTTGCTTTTATTAAACTAACAATCCAAAGAGGTTCTCTACCTCTTCTGTAGTTAAATATTAACAATAGTTAACTTAACTAATAACAAAAAATAAAAGAATAATATCACACTAAATGTAGTTAGATATATAGCTACAATAGTATAGTTTAGAAATAATTTTTATAGTTATATATTATATCTAATTGGTATATTCATATATTATTATTTTTCTACTTGATATTATATTAATAAAAAAAAAA
>CAJVQA010003453.1:0-19444 GCA_910591915.1 Cetraspora pellucida | reverse complement strand
ATTAGGTTACTTAATATAATTTTTTATAAAATTAAATATAAAAAAAAATTACCATTAGGTTTATATATAATTTTAAATTACTACCTTCTACCCTTAAAATTTTTCAAAATTTTTTTAAATATCTTTTAAATATATTAAAATATTTCAAAATTATTTTGATTTTTTTGAAATATTTTGAATTGTTCTAAATATTTCTAATTATTTTCAAATTATGTTTACATTTTTTACATTTGTTATTTTTTAAAATTTTGTAAAATAACTAAAATTTTTTTAAAATTATTTTGTTTTTTTCACAATATTGCAAAATTATTTTATTTTAAAATAATTTTATATCAATCATAGTTATTTTAAAAGATTTTCAGTATACAAAATCTTTTGCAATATTTCATATATTTATTCTGCTAATATATGTTGTAGTTGATTTAAAAAAACTTTAATTTTGAAGGTTTTAGATTGGTTGAGTTTAAAGTTAGTAAAGTTAGATATAGGTTTTTGATTATGATTAAGATATAATTATGTAAATTTCTAGTCTATATAGTGGTTAATATGAGCTTATTCATTGTTTTTTTTTGTAAAGACCACATTGCCAGTATGTGTACTTTACAGATATTTTTAATAAAATGTTTGATAAAAAGTTCAACAGGATTTTGTTTCCATTATAAAATATGAAAAAGATTATAAATATTTATATATTAGAAGTTTAAAGGTAAAAAGAAAGTATATTGTTTTGCTAAAGAGTCAGTCATATTATTAAAGGTATTATCTGTATAAGCTTAAACTTTGTAAAATTTAATATTTAGATTAAAGAATTTGATAATATTTAGTAATGTATGTTATAAAGGCCATGCATTAAATTTAAAAAGTTTGTTAGAATTATTAAGTTAAGTAGAAAGTTTATAAAATTTAGAGATAACAGATTGTAAGTTAGTATAAATTTGAAGTGTTGCATTATAGAATACAGTTAAAATTACTAATAAAATTGAAAAGAGCTCTGCCTTATAGGCTGATAGCCGAAAGTAAATTTTAGCTAAAAATTTGTAAAGAATTTGGTTATTACTGTTGACTTGGACCTATCCAATACCCATTAAGCTTTGTTTAGTTCCAATATTAGTTACTAATTCATTTATATAGAAAATAAATTCTTTGTATAACAGATTGTTTTAAAAGATTTTTTCAAGTTTGTTTGAACATTTACTAGGCTTATAAATTTTAGCAATAGTTAAATTTGATATATTAATAGTAGGATAGTTATATAGAATTCATAAAGAATGTTTAATTGTTGTTAAGTAAATAAGATCTAGGTAGTTAGCATTAAGTTTGAGTTTTAAGATTTTTCTTCTCAGAAAGCTGATACAAATAGTTGCTAATATATTAATTATGTATATTTAATTAATTCTATTTGAGTTGAGAAGGCATTTAGTACATAATATGCAGTTCAGATTTGAAAAAAGGTAGTAATAATTATGTTTTAAATTAATAGTAGCATTTTAGTATAAAATAGAGAACTGATTTGTGTTTGGGAAATATTTGCAGATTTTGCTAATAATGATCTCTTTATTATTGTTATTATATATAAGTAACTATGGTTTAAGTTTTTTCTTAATTGATGAAATGTTATATGCAAAGACATTAACTTCAGATAGTTGAAAATGAGAGAAAATTAGGTGGTGTAGTCTGTTAGACAAAATTGTATCTTCAAGATAGATGAACCAAAGAGGCTGCCTTTCTTTAGTTAGGTGGTAAAGTCTGGATAAAAGATAATGCTATTTAAGTAGAATACTGTTATCTGCAGTACATAGTTGTTTTAGGTAAAGTATGTTGTTTTTTCAAAGTTGTTTTTTAAAAGTATTGTATTTGGGATGCTGAATAAGTATAGATTCTAATGATTAATAACTATCATGAATTGTGTTAGGCCACAAAACATTAGAATTTGCTAGAAATAAAATGCCTAAGTGCTATAAAAGTTGTATAATTTTAAAGTTAAATATAAGTTTGTTGGGTCCATTAATAAGTAGTTGGTTGTGCTGAAGAATGTTAATAGCAGATCAGAAATTGTTTTGAAGTTGTAATCTAATTTTTGTAGAGTTGCCAAATGTTTTTAAGTTGTTAATTTTTTGTTGAAACCAGGATACATGATGTTGTAACTGGATGTTCCAAATATTATATACATTATATATATAGGGTTTAGCATGGTGCTGTTAGAACTAGTGCAAAAAAGTTTGGCTTTATGTTTAATCATAGTAAGGTATTTGGATAAAATATTGTTACAAGTAGAGTGTTTAAGAATTATATTATATAATCTGTATTCAATAGTAGGAATAATTACAGTGTTAGTAATATATATAGCTTGTTTGTCTTTAATTTTTTTGGTACCTGTAATGTTAATGAGTTGGATTGCTTTATCATAAATTAATTGGCTTTGTTTTGTATAAGAGTTATTAAGAGTAAAACAGCATTCTAAAAATTTGAATAGCTGGTTGGCAGAAGTAAATGTAAGTGATGAATTAAAAAAATAAATAGGAGTTGTAGATAAGGTGTTTGAGATAGTGATTGATTTAATTAGATTAATTTGTATATCAGTCATATGGTAAAAGAAGGTGGCTGTAGCAATAATTGTTTGTAATTCTTTCTTGAATTTGGCTATTCAAAATGTATCATCCATGTATGCTAATACAGATACTAAGGTTTGAAGTTGTTAAGATTTTGGCTAAAGCAAACTAGTATTCCATTTTGTAGCCAAAATGTATTCTAAGAAGTCCAAGGCTATTTTGTTAATTAGAAGATTATAATAGATTCTTCAAAATAAAAAAGTTATAGTTTCTTTTTGGTCAATACTATTTTTAACATTGTATAAGTTAGTAAGACCTAAATTTGTAATAACTCAGTTATGTTAATTAGTAAGCAAGTTGGTAAGAATGTTGATAAGATTGAATGACATATTTAAATATAGTAAGAATTTGGTAAAAAGTGTTAGATCTACAGAGTTATAAGCTTTGCTTATATTCTAAGATAAAAGCCAAAGCTGTTTAGAATTATAAAAAGCTTTTTTTATAATATTGTTAAGAATATGTATAGGAATAGTTGTGCTATTGCTAAATAGAGCTATATAGTTAAAGGGTGATAAAATTTTGTAATAAGTAAAGATGTAGTTGAGTTAGTTAGTAAGGAGTTTGGTATAAAGTTTTTTAACATATTCAAGCAAACTAATAGGTCTGGTATTAGTTAGATTGCTATCAAAAATAGGCTTTTTAAAAATAGAAAAAGTTCTTTTTTCTTTCTATTAGTTTGGAATTTGTCCAGATGTAAGACAGTAAATTTTTTTTTTTTTTAACTTTAAGCAGTTATGCTAGTACTTTATTAAGATTTTTGAAACTATACATTTTTATAATTACATAGAATTTTTCAATATCTAAGTCTAGCATCATTTAGCCATCCAAATAGTACCTAAGTGCAACTTGTCATACTATTTTAGTTAAAGATAGACTGCTTGTCTAACTACTTAAAGCCATACCAAAAGGGTCTTCTCTCTTCTGTGACAAGCATATTAATTGTCTTTCAAGCTTCTTTCTTCACTCAATTCAATTTTTCTGTTTTTTTTTCTTCTTTTTTTTTTTCTTTGCTAGCTTGTCTTTCTTCATTTTTTTTTCTAATTTTTTTCTTATTGAGCATCTTTCTTTATTTTGTTTGTTATATTGATCTTTTTTTTTTCATTTCTGCACTTTTTCATATCAGACTTTTCATATTTGGTTATAGAATGTATTCTATACTGTTCTTGTTACTATATCTATGTATTTTGTATTATTTGTCTGCTTAGAATTTGTTTGAGTCTTTTTTTAATCACTGTCATGGCTAGTCTTTTTATCATTGATTTTCTGTTCATAATTTCTTCTGCTTCTGTTTTTTCAAATATTGCTTCATATAGAACTAGAGGTAGAATTTTGTCTTTTTCATTTTTTTTAAAGCTATTTTATACTATTGCTGTTGCTACTTTTTGGATTCTTTTTCACAAGCTTTTTTGTTTATTGCAGCTTGCTAAATATGCTTGAGTTTCCTTTTTATCTTTTTGACAAATATGGCAGTTTGTTACTGTATAAATCTCTAGTCTTCTTCTATTTAACTCTTCTAGTGTTAATAGACTGTCCATTATGCATTTGATCATTATTGCTCTTCTAGTACTAAGTTTTCTTGTTGTACAGTATACACCTTTTGTTTTATTCATTTCTTTTCAAAAACTTGACCAATTATGTTGTGTATTTTCTATTTCTGGTTCTAATATTCAGATTGGATTTGTTTCTTTTCAATTGGCTCTAATTTGGCATTTATCACTATTTTGCAAAGAAGTCTTGTTGGTATATTAACCTTTTTGTTTTTCTATTCCAAGTGATACTCTACTCTTCTGCACTTGACCTTCTCTGCAGATATTGTCTTATCACATGCTACTCTTTTTTTTACAAGTACATCTGCTCTGTTATTCCATTTGTCATTACTGTGGCTTTTGACTTTAACTAGTTCTATTTTGATATTTTTGCTTTTGACTTGATCTACAATGTTTATTAGCCACATCACATTTTTCTTTTTCAGAACTCTAACATTATCTGCATCTTAAATTGCTCTGCTAATGTTTCTTAATACTGCTAGGCTGTCTGTATACACTTCTATAGTCTTCTTTTCTGATATTATTAAAATTGCTAATTATATTGCTGCTAGCTTAGCTGTTGTTACTGAAAGCCAACCTTCAAGTTTTAGTGCTGTCTCTTCTTCTGGCCAATTTCTTCTGTTTCCAACTTGTACCTAGCCTATACCCATCTTTTCTAAACTATTTTCACTTCTTTTTCTAAATAATACACTATCTGTATAACAGATATACTTGTCTTTGTTTCTTGTTATATTTCTCATAAGAGCTTCTATTAAGTAAGTTGTAATCTTCTTCTTAAATTTTTGTTTTTTAATTATTCCATCTCTAATTCTTCTATATGTTCTAACCTAGTTAATTCTCTTTTCTTTTCTCTTCATTTTCTCATTGATCTATTTTCTAGCAATTGTTTTATTATTGTATTGATTTTGTTGTTATTCTTTTCTATTAGTACTTTTGGAATTGCTTTAATACTATTGCTTTATCTTATCCATCTTTCATATATATTTGTTGTTTGTTCTGATCTGCTTTTGCAACCTTTGCATTTTCTTATTTCGGTGAATGTCTTGTCTTCTATTTCTTGCAGTAACCAATGCTTTATTAGAACTTTTTTCTCTTTCTTCTTTAGTAGTTTGCTGAAGTGCTGGTCATGCTTCAGTCTATATACAATTTACTCTTTCTTTCTTTTGTCTTTTGATATTATTATTCAGTTAATCATCAATGCTTGAGTGTTAAAATCATTAATTTTGAAATGATCATGTATTTTTCTGCATATTTGTGTTATTAGCACTTTTTCTTCTATTTTACTGAACCATTTGGCTTTCTTTTCTTTGCATAACAGTCATTAGAAGCTTTTGAGTTGTTTCCATATAATTAGGTTCTTATCTTTTATATCTATAAGCTGATTCAAGTAAAACAAATCTTATTCATTTATTGTACAACTACTTGCTGTCCAAGTTTTGGTTTCAACTAAGTCTTTTATTTTTATTCCATATCTATATACTTTTTTTTTTTTTTTTTTGCTTTCACTAAGGCTATAGTTATCGGCGGCTATTGCCTTTATTGTATTTTTAATTATGATTACATAACTTGTACAAGGTAAGTATACAACTAGCCACACGTACAACTTTTTGGTTGTCTAATTTAAGTAGTCCACCTGCACAGCAGGTTCTACACTAGCTGCCATACCTGCAATCTACTAGAAGATTACCTATTTAAACACTCTGATCCCTATACTTACACCGACAAATAGTGCACAAGCTCCCGTACACCTAAGTGCTGTCTAACCTAACTATGACCTTCCTGTCTGTACATCCATCAAGCCATTACACATTTCAGAGTACGTCACCTGACTATAAGGCTCCAGGAGGCCCCCTTGCTAACTAACTACCCACATTTAGTATCTTGTTAACAGGGCTCGCCCTTGCAGAGTTCACCCAGATCCTAGCACTGACTTCATAGCATATCCCTAGTACTTTAGTATACCCCTGTTTCCGAACTCAGACTCCCAATCCAGATAGCCTAGTAGGACTGTAATCTGTCCCTGGTACCTCAGGGTCTGCCCTCCAAGGTCCTTTTCCTCCGGTTCGTGTCTTCTGGCGGCCTGGTTGGTGATACCCCTTATCTGAGGTTCTTGCCCGCCCGATTTCTTCCACATTGGTATTCGTTTCCTAAGTCTAGCCTTTACAGTAGTACTGTCGAAGATTTGTGTTACCTCTCTACTTGGGTCTTCCCAAGTGGGCTTCCGGTTATTCCAGTTCATGGATTTACATAGCCACAGATGCCCCATGACCTGCCAGTTATCTGGTGTGACCGTGTTACAGGTACTGATCCCAACTGATCGATAGATAGCCATCGCCATAGTACCGGTTTCAAGGACTTATCTTGTGTTTGCACCGCTCGATGCCGGTTTGCATTCCTCTGTGTAACTCCAACATTGCATAGATGCCCGTATACACCAGTGTAACATAGGTGGTTTTCCAAATTTTTGCCGTCAGTAGGTTTTGAACTCCCAACCTACCACTTGGAGGGTTGACAACTTATCCACTTCCCTAAGTCACCACATCCTTCTATATACTTTCTATAAGTAGTTTTCTGTTTTAATGTTTATTTTTATTTCTCTTGTTTTAGCTATTGTCTGGCAAGCTAGATTGTGTTTTCAGAACTTTGATTCTTCTGGTCTTTTTTTAGTGTCTTATATATCTTTTGTTAAACCTGCTTTTTAATATCCTTAAGCTATTTTGAGTCTTGTTAGATCATCTAGGCTATCTTTTCTATTAAGTCTTATGAATAAACTACTTATTTGTTTTGTCACTATTTCTTGACTTAGTGATTTACAGTTTTCTAAATCTTTGTACTTCATTATATAGTTGTTTGTAGTTTTCATTATGTTGCATTTATGTTTTGCCAAACAGATTATCAGTTAATGAACCTTATCATTCATCTTTTCTGACATCTTTGTTAACTGTAAAAGATAGCCTAACTTTGAAATTATTATTGTATTATTTATATATATGATTTGGCTTATTGTTATTTTTTGTATTTGAGGTTTTTGACTATTTGGCTGACTATTCCTTTAGCTTTTTTGCAAACTAGTGACTTACTCATTTTACTGTTCAGCCAAATTCCTAATGATCTTACAATTTTGTTTTTTGGCTCTTCTGTTATTCTGTCTGCCTAAAAATAATTTTTCTATTTTCCTTCTTCTGTCTAGAATTCATTACTATAAGCTTTAACTTATCTTCATTTATTTTAATATCATTGGCTTTAAAGAACTTCTCTGCAATTTTGAGAATTTTCAACAGTTGTTCTTTGCTGTTTATGATTCATGTTGTATTATCTGCATATGTGATTGCTGCTTGTTTATGTTTTATGATACAATTAATGACTGTATCTTTTGATATTTTTTGCTCTATTACATAGTCTAGTGATTTATCTTTTTGAATCCTTTCTAGCAATAGATCATAGAAAAGTTATCAAATTAGCGGAAAGATCACCTCTTCCTGGTTTATTCCATCTTCTGCTATTATTTCTTCTATTAAACCATAAGCTGTGATCACTTTAAGTTAATATTTATAAAAGAAATCAATAATGTATTTTATTGTTTTTTTAATAACTTGACTCTTTTTAGTGCCCACTTTAAGCTTTTTAAAAAAACTGAGTCAAAAGCCTTCTTTATATCTTGCAAAAGTATTCATATTTCTTTATTCTTCTCTTGTGCTTCTTTTATTATCATATTTAGTAAGTATATTGGTTGCTCTGTTGAGTTATTGGAAGATTTGCATAGTTTGGTTCTTTGAGTATTTCTCTTTCTGTAAATATCTTGGCTAGCCTTTTTGTTAGCACCTTCATAACTAACTTTCTAAAGGTCTTAATTAGTACTATTAGTCTAATTTTGTTCAAGTTATACTTCTAGTCTTCATCTTTTGGAATTAGATAGACTTGCATGATTTTTCACTTTAATGATAATTCTTCTTTTTTTAAAATCAGATTTGCAAAAGCTCTAAAAATCTTTTGTGATTTCTTTTCTGTTTATTTTATTAGTATATAGCTTATACCTAATATTTCTGAAGCTGTATTGAATTTGAGTTCTTTTATTGTGTCTTTTCATTTTTCTTCTTTTATCTTTTCTTCTAGTTTATTGTACTAAGACTCATCAATCTATCCTTTTAAATTGTATACTTCTTTTTATTCTTTAAGCATTTCTCTTAGTTTGGTTTCCTATTTTCTGAATTAATTTTTAAAATAGTTTGCCATACTGCTTAAGACTGCTTTAGATTTTGTTGTTAATCTGACATTTTCTTCATCTTGAACTACAAATCTGCCTAGGATTATCTTCTTGTATAGTTTGTTCAATAGACTAGCTATTATTTATTCTTAATTTGTTTTAATCATTTCACATCTTCTATTTATATTTTTTCTATCTGCTTTCTTTGGTTTCATTTTCATTTCTCTTTTTTTTTGTCTTTCAGAATCCTTTGCCAGCCTTTTAAGTCATTTATCCAGGCTTCTGACCATTGCTTATGTAGTTTTGATAACTTTGCTCTGACTTCTTTGCTTATGTTTTTGAGTCTAATATTTATTTTTTCTTTTTTTTCTTTTTTATCTCTTGGTTTCTTCTTAGTTTTGCCTTTTTGATTATTTGTTGTAGTTTGATTGCTTGTCTGCATTGCTGTGATTTTCTCAAATATTGTCTTTTGTTTGTTCTTGTATTGAATATCTTCTTTCTTAGAATTTGTTTATTTGCTGCTTTTATTATAGCTTTTTCTATTGTATTCCATATATAGTTTATTATTTCTGTGCTAAAGCTACTGCTCACTCTATTATCTTCTAGCTGCTTTAGTACTTTTTTTTACTCTAGTTGAACTTGAAGTTTTTTTGTATATTTTTCCCAATCTTCTTGTTTAGCTTCTTCATACAAATATATTGTTCTTATTTGTTCTTTATATTTAACTTTTGCATTACTATAGTTTGCTATTATATATTCTAACCATATAACTGTTGTCAGTATTTTATAATCACTGTCTGTTATATCTATTGCTTTCTCTATATTAGCTTCTTGAAGGCCTGCTGTGATTAATTCTAATAACCAGATATAATCAATTCTTATTGCTGCTTCTTGGTTGGACTATATGTATGCTTTCTTTGTTAGATGCAAGTTTCTATATAAGTTTGTAAACTTCTGTCTTTTAAGCTATTTAAAGATTGGCAGCTTCTTGTAGTTTGTCAATTGTAGATGTTGTCTATTCAATATGTTGTTATCTGTGTGATTAAAATCTTCAATTATAATCACTTCTGTATTTTTTCTTCTGTTTGTTATTACTTTTACTATTTTCTGCTAAATTCTCTTATTGATTAATTTATCATTTAGTAGAATGTACACTCCAATTACTACTAGTTTTAGTTGTTTAAAATATAGCCTTACTTCTATCATGTATTTATTAAATCTTTTGACTGTTTCAATATGTTTTTCTTAGGTTTCATCTATTAGAATTCCAATATCTGATCTTTTTTTTTTATCTGATACTGCACTAATCCAGTAGCCTTTGAATCTTGTACTAAGATTGTGTAGCAATATTTTTTCTTTTTTTTCTATAATGTTCATTTCTGTTATTCCTAAAATTGCTACTTCTTTTTCTTCTGTCTAGCCTAGCAAATTTCTAATTTCCAGTTTTTGGTTTTGAGTTTATTAACATTGTAACAGGTTAATTTTATTTTTTTCTTTTTTTTTCTATTTTTCTTTTAATTACTTGTATCTTATCTCTGTGTTTTCTACTTTCTCTTTGTCTTTTTTTCTTTTTTCTTTTCTAGGATTAGGAGATCCTTCTTTATAACTTTCTTCGAAAGCTTTTCTCTTCTTGTATAAAAAGTCTCTGATCTCCTCATCCATATTCATGGTTTTAACTAAGGTGTTCTTAAGAGTGATTTGCTAGGTTTTCTCTAGCTATGTCTCTTGTTTTTTCTAGTTTTTCTAATTTCTCTCAGATTTGTTCTAAGATTTTCTTTATATGTGACTCTTGATCTTGCTTTTGTGCTTTAAGATCTTCTGCTCTACTTTCTGTATCTTTCTTCTTCTTTTCCTTTACATCTGTATCTCTTGCTTGGTTTAACCTATGTTGATTCTGGAAGTTGCTTCTTTCTTTTAATAAATTGAATTCCCAACTTGAGTTATCTTTAATTCTATTTTTATTTATGAAAGTTTTATTTTTTTGTTTTTCTTTGTTGTTCATATTCTTTTTTCTAATAAAAAATTGGCTGCATTTGTTTTAGCTTTTTCCTTTTTTTCTTTAAGGCTTTCTCTTCTTTCTGTTATTATCCTTCTTTTGTTTTTTCAGTATACTCGAAAGTTGTTGTACAAAATTAGTTTTGTTTGAGCTACATTCATTTTTTCTTCTGTTACAAAAATTATTATTGCTATTTTTCTTTAGTTTTCATTTCTGTTTAGTAGAATGTGGACTGACTTCGCTTTTTTGCTTCTTAGACATTATAACAGTAGGACTTCTAAGGCACTTTTGAATAACTCTGTCAATTTTGCTGTATATTTTCTTTAGTTTTCTCTTGCTTTATGGTTCTCTTTTCCTCTAGTTACTTATACTAGTTTGTTATTATTGACCAGTATAACCCAAGGAATGTCTACCTCTCTGGTTCTTTTTAGTTGCACTATTGCTAGAGTTTTGTACTTTGATCTTTTAATTTTTATTATTTGGGCATTCTTAAATCTTCTACAGATATATTCTAGCTCTTTTTGTTAATATTTGATGGCAAGTTCTATATTGTTAAGCATTCACTGCCTTTAGGCTTCTCATTGATTTTATTGTAATTTATATCTGTTTTGGTTTTGTTATCTTTCTTGTTGTATATTTTTCCTTTAGTTTTCATTATATTGTTTTTTTTTTGTGATGTTCTTCATTATGTACTTTTTGTTTCCTTTTTTTGTTTTCTCTTTCTTTTGATATTAGTTTGCACTAATCACTTTTCTTTCTGTTAATTCTTTGTATTGCTTTGTTTTTGCTATATTCATAGTCAAAGTCTATTTCAATCTACAAGTTTCCTTTTTTAAAAACTTTTTTGATTTCTTTAACATATTCATTATCTTTTAGTGATCATTTGATGAATTTTATATGTTTCTCTTATATTGTATCTGGCATATTGTGTGCTGATATATTGGCAAGTAAGCTATTATTTTTATTATAGTTTCTTCTATTTGGTGTCTATATATTGTCTTCAAGTAATATTCTGACTATATCAATTTCTTTTTTAATTTTCAGATTTCTTTTTTGTTCTGTTGTTTCTTCTTTAATTACATCTTGTATTGCATCTTTGGCTACTTTTGTTATTCTTTATTCTTGCTCTTCTAGCTGTTTTTTGACTTTCTTTTCTTAGATGGATAGCTGTATTTCTGTTTGTTTACTATTAACAAAACTTACCTTTGCATCTTCTTTTTTTTAAACAGTTGTAGCATCTTTTTGCAATTCTTTACTGTTTAGCTTCTGACTAGCTATATTCTTTTCTTGTGTTGCTTCATGCAGATCTTCTTGTTTCTTTTTAATTACTATTTGCTGTTGGATTTTTTTTCTTTTCTTATTGCCACCTCTTGTGTTTGCTTCACTAAATCTAATTTTTATCTGGCTGTTCTTTTTTAGCTTTTTTTACTATCTCACTTGCTATTTATAAAAAAGCTATCTTATTTGTATTTTGCCCAGTAAGTATTGCTACAATCCTATCCTTTCTATCTGGCACTATATATGTTTTGCTAGTTTCATTAAAAAAATGCTTATTATGTATATTTCTTAATGCATAATATGCTTTTTTTATGCAGATTGTTTTTATATTTTCTCTATACTCTTTAGGCAAACTTTTATCCTTTATTATATCTGTTCTTTTCTAGAATATTCTTTTATTTTATTGCTATATATTGGTTTGTTTATTTTGTATATAGCCACTTGCATATGTTTGTTGTTGTTGCTTGATATTTTACATGACTTTTGTGCAATATAAACAGATCTACTTTCAGGATCAGATGGCAATTCCCATAGTTGTCATTTCGATACTAAAATTTTTCCAAAAAACTTATTTTTCTCTTATAACTGCTCTAATATCACTGTGTTTACTTTAGTTTTTAAGCTTGTTTAGTATACTTTTTGTTGCTGTTTCTTTTATATTAGTGTTATTTGAGTGGTTTCTTATTGGTATTTATAAGAAAACTCTGTTTTTCTTTCTTATCAATTTTGTATCAAAATAATCGTTAAGAAGAGTAAAAGTAATTTATATTAAGATAGTAATTAAAGAGAGCTGTGATTGTATTGAGAAGTAGTATTTTAGCATGTTTAAGCATTTTATAGCTGATACCTGATGGCTCACATGCTTTGTTGTTAAAAAGTTGGCTGATAACTTCAAAAACTTCTATTAAAGAAAATTTGTTGAGTACTGTTTGATATTATATAGGGTTGATATTAGGTTAAGATTAGTATTTTTGTTACTACATTGTGTCAAATAATTGTAATTGAATATTTTTAGAAGCTGTCCAGTCATCAAAATATTGTTAAATATACTGTTTGATAAGAGTTGGTTTGGTAATATATTTGATATTATCAAATCTAACAGGATCTTTGTGTTAATTAAGTATATTATTAATCATTAATGTTGGATTGTTTTAAAGTTTACTACATTTTTTGTCTATGTTATCATTGATTTGTTCTCTTATATTTTTAATGTTTTCCAGATTATGGCATAATAAAGAGTGTTTTCTATTTAGTATTGGCTGCAGTTATCCAGTTAGATAAAAGGTTAAGATTATGGAACAAAGCAAATATATTAAGATAATAAAAAGAGTTAAGCTAATTGATATTTTGATTATAAGATGTAGTTATTAAAGTTTGAATTCAAATTGAAGCTTTAACCTGTTTTATAATATTGCTAAGTTTTTTAAAACATGAATGTAGTTTAGATGCCTTGAAAGTGAAGATGTATTAGAAGTTCTGAATTGTGAATTTTTTGTTTAAAATATGTTGTAAAGCAGCTGCAATAATACTTTTTTGAATTTTATACTATGATGCTTCAAGTAATTCTGTAGTATTGGTTGTAGAAGAAGCCTTGTTAGCTTGAAAATTAGATGTGACTTAATTAGCAAAAGCTTGCCAATAGGCATGGTTTATTTATTTGTAGGCAAAGACTCTTCATTTGGTTTTGGTAGCTGATTGCCATTTTTTAGTAATAGTATAAGAGAATTTCTATAATAATATAAGAATTTTGTAATTACTGAATGTACTTTAGTTAGCATTATCTGTATAATAAGAAGTTAAGTATTAAATAATTAAATAGTTAGTCCAGATGTAGTCAATATGACTACTATATCTGCTGCTATGTCAGGTGGGAATTAATAATTGTATGTGTTTAGCTAGGTTATACATGTTGTTATATTAGAGAAAATAAATAAGTTTGAGTTTAATTGATGATGATTGTATATTATCAGAGATGTTAAAGTTGCTCATAATTATTGGTTGTATGCTTTTAGTATTTGCTTTTTGAATCTATTGTATAATATTATTTTAGATAAAAAGTCTAAGTTAAAGGTCATCATTAAGTAAATAAACTAAAATAATGCAGAATTTAAAGTTATGTTTAAAGAAAAGATCTATAGCAATAGCATAATTAGGAAATTGAAATGTTTTATGAACATGTGATTTTAGATGTTTTTGAATCATAATTGTTGTTTCAGCTTTGCAGCTATCTGTATAAGACCAGTAATAAATAAACTGCTAGAATTTAAAAAATTTAGCATTTGCATTGTCTTGTACAATTTTAGTTTCTGTAATACTAGTTATATTGATGTTATAGGATAAACAATAATTCTTCTAAACTTATTGTTTTAAATTATTATTATATTCTCATATGTTGTGTATACATATTGATAAATATAATGGTTTATATGAAGTAGATGTAGATGTTTCTTCTATTAGTAGATGGATAGTAGATTGTATGTTATGAGTGTTAAAAAATATAAGTTGAGAAAGAGTCTCAGATCTATTAACTGTATAATTAGATGTAAAATTAACTAGTATAGATGAAGATTAAAAAATAGGTTTGTAAGAAACAATTGATCAAGTGAAACTAAGTGAATGTTGAATAAAGTATTGTTAGATGTTTTTAGTAAGAGTAGATGTCTATATATTTCATATTGAAAAGATTAAATAGTATAATGTTTATGCAAAATAAGATCAGAAAGATTAGTATATATATGTAACTCAGTTTTGTTTTGGTTGATAAATATTTTGAAGCTATTTTTAAAAGAGTGTTTTTAAAGATAAGATAGAAAGTTTTCAAATGTTATATATGTGATTATAGAAATTTGTTGTAGCATGTATTTGTTTCTGCAGAAGGTAAAGTATTAAAAATAGAAACTTGAAAGGTTGGGTTGTCTTTTACAGGATCATTCACTATTTGAAGCTTGGCTTACACAGCTGTAGAAGATACCATAGCCTGCCCTGTATATTGGGTCTGGCTATTATTAACTTGGTTTTTTATATAAATAGACTTTACTGCTTGCTTACTTATATTATTTTCTTTATCAACTACTAGGGGTGTATCTTTTGACAAGGTAGTGGCTGCATTAATAAGGTTTGTAGAAGACAAATTTATTGAAAAAAAGCCTTCTTAAGAAAGAAAAACTTTTCAATTAAGAAAGGTATAGAATATGATATTTGAAATTTTTTTTGTAGTATTTTGTTTGCCTTTAAATAGACTGTTTCTTAGTAATAAGTGTTGATTTGTAAGTAGGTAAGTTTTTTGTTAGAGGAGTTGTAGAAGATCAAAATTCTGGCCAATAGCTTAGTGCTAATAAGTTTTGAAATAAGAAGTTTTATTACTTGTTGTTTGTTAAGTTTGTTTATATAATAGTTTTGTAATGTAATGCTTTGATATAAGTTAAAATGTAAATATAAATAACAACTATAACATTTAGGGTTAGTTAGAACATTGTTAATTGCATAGGCTGATTTTTCTATTTCTGTTGCAAGTTCATCAAAAAGAGTAATTAGAACTTGTTTATTGAATGATGCTTCATGTTTGCTATTTTTGTAGAATATAGATGGATCAATTTCAGGTTGTTTCCAAATTTCATTTTCTTGTTTTAAAAAATCTTCAAAAAACTTTTTGAAGATATTATTTAGTAGTTATAAGTATTTGTATTAATATTAAAATTTTGGAGTTGTAATAGTTAAGTTTGGATATTCTCTTTGTTTTTCCTTATTTTGAATTGCTATTTCTTTTAAATAAAAGCAATTTTCTTCTTTACAAGTAAGTATATGAAAGTTGACTAGTTTTATAGTTTTATTTCATTGTTCTTGTAGATTATTAAATTGCTGAAATTTTATTTCTGTAAGTAGAATTTCTTTAAGATGAAGAATGAATTGCTGTCAGATTTGATATTTTAGAAAGTTAAAAACTTTGGTTTTATTTAATGATTGAATAAATTGTTAATTATAAATTAGAAAAAATTGTTTAAACCATTGTTTTAAATGGTCCAATGAATTAGCAAATAATGAAATATTCAGTTTGTAAAGAAAAAAAGTTTTTGGAATATTAAAGTCAAGGTAAATATTAAATTGGCTATCAGATTGAATTATAAAGTATTGCTTGTTCTTGTCAAAATTAATTTGTTTTAATATAATATTGAATCTTTTAGGTTGAAATTGAAAGGCTTCAGCAAATTTAATGTAATCGATTGCTTGATAGTTGTTTAAGAGATATAAATAGATATAAGCAATATTGATACAAAGTTAAATTCAGTTTTGATTTATGTATAGAGAAATGGTAGCTGATAAAGCAAAGATTTTAGAATAATTAAGTTTTGTAAATAAGATTGTAGTTAAGACAAGAATAAGTTTTTTGAGAGTTTCTTCCAATATATCAAATAAGATAATGATAGCCTTGTTAGTATTAGAGTTTGTTTGTTAAATAAATTCAATAAGAAATTGGAGTCTGTCTTTTGCTATTTTATGAATAATATGATAGAAGCTGGCTTTGAAACCTTTTTGTTTAGGGGTTTCAGGTTTGATTTCTTTTTCAGGATAGAAGTTATATAAATAAGATTTAAAAAAGTTAAAGGTTTTTTAAGAAAATTATGTTTGAAGTTGTAATTTGTCTTTTATATCATCAGAGATTAGAAAATTAGCAAGCCAATTGAATATTAGATTTGCTTTAATTTTAAATTAATTGTTAGTAGTATTTGTTTATATTTGTAGTTGTTGTTGTTAGTTTGGCTACTGTTGCTGTTGCTGTTGTTCATTAAGAAGTAGTTGATATTGATGTAGTTGTTGTTGTTGCTGATCATTGCTAGTAATTATGTTGTTATCTATATTCATATTATTTGTGTTGCTAGTAGTGCCTATAGATAAAGTTATAAAAATAAGTTCAGATGCTAGTAGGTTATAAAATTTAATTAATTGTTGAAGTTTTTGAATAAATGTTGAAGAGAAACTTGATTGTTGAGTAGATTGTTGGATTTCTGTACAAGTTTTATAATAAGGTTTGTCATTATATAGAATAGCATTAGATGCCAAATAATGTTAATTGTTTATTTCTTTGCAGGTGATGGGTAAGTTACATTTGGCATAGAGATAGATGTATATAGTAGGTAAGAAAAATGCTATAGATGATGGTAGAACAAATTTAGTGAAGTTTACAATATAATTTGCAAGGATTTTTTTATCTTTAGATTTTCTAATAATGAAGGTTATTTCATGTTGTTTATAGGTTTGGTTGGTTGTTAATATAAAGTGAGTATAATACTTATTACAGAAGTAAGTAATGATAAAGCTTAATTCTAGTACTTTGAAGTACTAACTACTTTTAATGCTACCTTTAAGTTCAGTACTAATATAATTATTTGGTTGTTTGTTTGCAGAGATGAAACATGATATATGTGTTGCATTCTTATAGATATTAATTTTAAAGCTTTTAGAACACTTTTGGTAAAAATAGTTAAGATCAATAGTATTTAGTGCAGTTATAGACAAGGTTGGTATTTTTTTTCTAAAAATAGATTTCTAAGTATATTTTTCGAAAAAATTTGTTTAATTTAAAGGTTTTCAGACTAATTAGAAAAGTTTTAAAAAAAGTTTAAGCTTCAGATAAGCTAATTGTGTGTTTAAGAAATTTTAATAGATACCAGAAAAGTAAAATTTTTATAGCAACCCAAAAAATTTTTCTAAAATTGTCAATAAAAAAACCTGTAAAGAGCAAGTTTTTGGTTTTGCTTTTCACTTGTAACTCTATAAGTTTTAATTTGTTTTGAACAAAATATATATCAAAATGTCTAACTCAGTGAGCTGAACAACTTTTGAATAGGAAATATAATAGATTTAATTAGTAAAATATTAAGTAAATAGACAAAAATTAAAAATATAGTTTTTGAAACTTTTTTTGGCATCCAAATGTTATTAGAACTTAAAACATAGCTGCCTAGGAGTAAAAAAGTATGCTAGACAATTTTATTTAAGAGGTCAAGTAAGGTTTACTTAGTAAAATATTAAGAAATAATTAAATGTTTTTTGTGTTTTTTGGTATAAATGATCTATAAAAAAAGTTTCTAAGAATCTAAATTTATTTTATTTTATTTTGTATTTTACAAATTTAGATAATAAGGTATTTATTAAAAACTCTTTCCTGTTCATTACTGTTTTGAACAGGATTTTTATTGTCAACAAAATAACAACTAACAAAGAAAGCAAAGACCCTTTATTTTTTATTAGAACTAGAGCAAAGGCTCTTGTTCCTAAGAAATGTAGACTTATACTACTTAACCTTTAAAAACACAAAAGAGTTTTACTCGAAACAAACTTCCTTTCAAATAAGCAAACCATAGAATACGAGACAAGTTTTCTCTCAAACAACAGTACAAGCTGGGATGAACAAGTAGAGCAAGAACTAAATAGAAGTGCTATCTTGGCAACAGGACAAGAAAGTAATACTGCAAAGAAAAACAACAACAAAAGCCTAAAAGCTAGAACTACTAGAAAAGATAATACTACAAGCAGCAAACTAATAACAACAAAGACATGTACACATGAAGCATCATATGATGATAAACAAAAAAAGTTACATGGCTAATACAGAAATACATATTAAGACACAATCTGATGTACACAGTAAAGCATGTGTTAACCCATATGTCAAAACATATACTAACACAGATATACCCCAAGAGGGCAAAAAGCAATGGTCCAGCCTTTTTGCAAAATTGAAAAGGGGGCAGTCTACATACTCTGTCTCATCTCTTAAAAATTCTATTAAGTCAAAAAATGATAACGTATTGGTGTTTGATATTAGAAGCTTAAACCACTTCTTTAATGAAATTATGATTTCTTTATATGAACACATAGAACAAGATGTAATCACTGCAAAACAATACTTTGCCAAAGATGACAGAACACACTTAGAACTAGCATTTGCTAACAATAAGCAGCTCAAATACTATGCCAGCAAAGGCATAGTAATTTTTAACCAAACCTATTATGGATTCATTTCTATAGATAATAGAAAATCATTTTGCCTGTTAAGGTCAGAAATGTACCACTTAACAGCAAAGAACAAGTTTCTAAAGCAATTTTGGAGACTTTTGAAAACTTCGGAAAAATCACAACTATTAAGCCACTTCTTATTGAAGGAACTCCTTATGCAACTGACCAATAGGTTATAATCTTTGAGACAACTGATAATCCAGAACTCAAAGCAAGAATTCCACGCTATACCTTTTTATAGAACAACAAAGTCACAACTGAATGGAAGTCAGCTCCTAAGGTCTGCTTCTTTTGTGACAAAGAAGGAGACCTAAAAAAAGACTGTGAGCAATTTAAAGAGACAGTTGAACTTAGACAACAATACAGGAAATATCAAGAGAATAAAATCAAAAAGGTAATAGAACCTCTACACAATGTTCTAGAATCTTCTGACATGCAAAACAAACTACCAAATAAAGCAACTCTCTGAAAAGAGAATTCAGCTATTCAAGAATGTGAAGTTATTGCAGTTACTATTTTACAATTCAATGAAGAATCTCTTGCTTGGGCTAGCAACCAACCTGATTCAGAAATGGATAACAATGAACTCCCAAATCAACAAGAAATTTCACCAGAAATAGACAAAGAAAACTTAGTTACTCCTAATCAGCAACAACAAGCTAAAAGTCAACTGACTATACATCAAACTACCTCTTCCCTTGATCTTAAGAAAAAAAAACTAGAATTTACTTTAGTTACCAATAAGTGAAAAAAAGTTAAAAGAAGCTCTTACAAAAAGCAAGAAGAAGACAAA
>CAJVQA010003452.1:0-19445 GCA_910591915.1 Cetraspora pellucida | reverse complement strand
AATCATTTCATTCGCATTAATCATTCATTCAGTGAGTGAGTATAAAGAACATTTATTAATCATTGGAATTAAAAACAGCAAGTTCACAAATCAAAGAACATAAATACTTATTTACCATTACTACAATGCAATTACTATTATGTAATACCCTTCAAATCATTTCATTCGCATTAATCTTTTATTTAGCTTGTAAGTATAAAGAACATTTATTAATTATTGGAATTTTGAACAGCAAAGCAAGTTCTCAAATCAAGAACATAAATACTTATTTACCATTATCTAATACCCTTTAAATTACTTATTTCATTCGCATTAATCAGTCGGTAAGTATAAAATTATTTACATTCGATTTAACATTTATAATAGCATGGACGATGAAATAAAATACTATATATCATACATATATTATGATCATTTAGTGACACTAAATATGGAAAATGTGCACATTGTAATGAATATAACACGCAACCAGCATGGTGTCTATCATGCGACCCTGATATAGAAACAAGGTGGACAAGTGGAAATAAGAATATTGATGATTTTATGAAATACTTTCAACTTAGAACCTGGGCATATGATAAAGCAATCGAATGGATTCCATTTGATAGATTATCTGATATTAATGAAATTGGTAAAGGGGGATTCGGCTCTGTATTTTCGGCAATCTGGTTAGATGGTATACGAAAAATCGAGGAGATTAAAATTGATAATAGAGACAATAATATAGACGATGATGATGATAATGAAGACAGTGATGACGATGATAGTGATGATAACGAGGACAGTGATAACGATGATAGTGATGATAACGAGGACAGTGATAGCAATGATAGTGATGATAATGAAGACATTGATAACGATTATAGTAATTATAACGAAGACAGTAATAGTAACTATTCCTATAAAAGATTACGAGAACCAAATAGTACCATTGCACTCAAGACCTTATCTGGTTCTTTAAAAGAAGTAAGTCAAATTTACTTAGTAAACAGTTTATTTAATATAATGAACTAACGATCTAATATAATTAATTATAAAGTTTGACAACCATATGACATGTGGTAGATTTGGTAGTAAACTTAAAATATACGGATTAACTCAAAATAGTGAAAATGAATACTTGATGTATTTCAATATGCTGATAATGGAAGCCTTAACAAATTTTTAACGAAAAATATTCGTGATCTTGCATGGAAAACTAAATTGAAACTACTTTTTGATATTTCTAAAGATTTATATAGAATTCATCGAGCAGGATATGTTCATGCAGACTTGCATAGTGGTAATATTTTACAAGATGGAGGAGACATTAGTCAAAATATGCAATCTTACATCTCAGATCTTGGATTGTCCAAAAAAGATGATGAAAATGATTCGGGTAATATTTATGGGGTTATTCCTTATGTAGCACCTGAAGTTTTATCAGGTCAAAAGTTTACAAAAACTGCAGATATTTATGGTTTCGGAGTTATTATGTCACAGATGTCAACTGGCCAAAGGCCTTTTGACGGATACGAATTTAGTGATGAACTTGCAGTAAATATTTGCTGTGGATTGCGGCCAGAATTTGCTCCTGGAACTCCGAATTGTTATATTGAATTTGCTAAACGATGCATGGATTCTAATCCAGAAAAACGGCCTGATGCTGACAATATTTGGGTTAAACTTGAAGAATGGAATAACATTATGGAAAGTTCAGACGATGCAAATGAAATTAAGAAGCAATTTTTAAAAGCAGATAAAATAGCAAAAGAACTGCCAATTGTTTTACCAAAACATTCTGACATTATGTATACTAGCAAAATTATTAATACGCAAAGAATTTCAAATGCAGTCAAAGGTATTTATTTTAAAATTAGATTATTCATTTAAATATTTATTTATTTAAACCTATTGTATTATAATATTAGATGTTCTACCAAGTAAATCTATTAATTATGTTAATTTCTATTGGTAAGTATTATAATTAACTTATAGTATTTATAATTATATAAATTTATTACTTATTTAATTTAATATTTAGATTATTAAAAAAATATATTCAAATGTTATTAAAATAAATTAATAAAATATTATTTTTTATATTTAATATTTATAACAAGAATTATTTTAAAAAACTTATTGATCGTCTGAGTGAATTATTTATCTATGCATAATATGTGATTTTAATTAACAAATCAAAATTCAATTTTAACTTTGTTAATTTTCTTTGTTTATGCATTGTAGAGTACTATTTATATTTAAAATTGAATTGAATTTTTTTATTACACCAGTCAAAAGTTGTTATGCCAGATACAAATAAGATATGCCATATTTAACACTAACAATAACCTGATTGATATTAATTTTTAAATTTAATAGCTTGATTAATAAATGTTATTTTAAACTATACTTTATTAACTATTTGATATCTTTTTTTGCATTTTTTTAAATTTTTTAAAAAAATTTCAATATTGCTTGATCTTTTTGATCTTTTTGTATAAAATATTCTTATTATCCTTTAAGATCTTTTAACAATTTATAAGCTTAACTATTTAATGCTAATAACTTAACATATGTTTTTTACTAATAGTTGATATATTGTATTTATTAAATTTTTGTATATTGTTACTTATAAGACTGAACCTAATGTTTATTTTTTTAATTCTAATTTATCTTTTTTGTTGCATTAACACTTTAGAAGTTTTGTATTTTTACTTATTTTTTTATTTTCATTGTGTTGAGCATTTTTTTCTTAAACATTGTTTTTCATGCAGCTGCTTGTATTTTATTATAAACAATGTTCTATTATTTATTTTATTTCTCTATAGTATTATTTGTATAGCTAGTTTATAGAACAAATATTTAAGATATTGGATGTTAATTTTCTCTTTGAGTTGTTAGTTTAGATCTGTTTTGTAGTCTTCTAGTTCTTTTTAGTTGCTTCATTATATAAATTAATTGTTTTTTGCTAAATATTTCTTTTTAGCTTTGCTGTTCTTAATGTTGTTATCTAATAGATTAAATTTATTATTATTTTATTATTATTATTATTATTATTATTATTATATGATTACTGCTTATGCATATATTCATTCTTGTATTTTTGCATTATATAACTAGTAAATATTTATAATTTAATTTTTAGTTTAACATCTCATATATTTAGCTTTATACAAATTTTAAAAAAATGTTTATAATACACTGGTAGGTGATTATAGAATTAATTTATAAATAATTTTTTTTAATTAACAGCAAATTAATTTGAACTAAATAAATATATTATATTATGTCCATATTTTCAGAGATTAAATTAAATCAAATATGACTGGTTGTAAAGTTGCAATGGGTTTCACTCTTACAATTAATTGCAATATACAAACATATTTTAGTCAATATAACAGATAACGCTATTACTAATTACAACCGAAAGCGAGAAAATGTACTGTAAATGACCAGATACAAGACCCGGATCTGTTACATTCCACCAATTATAAAACGTTTAATAGACACAGGGTATAGTACATGACTGTGAATTAATATCATATAGTATAAACTTTGAAATGCATATACACTTTGCGTTTATAACAGGTAATCTAGATTTTAAAGGAGATCCTGTGATTTGCACCTGGGTATAGTAATAGTGAGTCTATTATCGAAGGTGGCATTTTATTCAACCATTTACGGTAAGTCCATGTCTAAGAACTTAAAATATTATTAACAAGAAGCTAACGAAATAGCTGTGATTCGATACCACTTTCTTCTCAATTTTATGCATGGATAAATCCCCTGAAACTTTTGTTATCATTAAAGCTTAGAGCTTATCATTTGATTCAACATGGAGCATTAAAAAAATTACTTTAGTTTATTATCATTAACAATACAAACGAATAAACAATTTTGACTCAATAGCAGGGTTCTGCATACCCGGCATTTTAGTTCCTGGCACTTTGTACCTGTAACTATTCTCAGTCAGTGCCATAAAGTTTTTTGTTGCACTTTTGTGCCTATAGGTACCCAGAGGCAGGATTACCTGACACAAAATAGTCCAAACTTACGTAAAGACAAATTTACATCATTGTGACCATGGCACAAAAGTCCGGCCTAAACTTGCCTGATGCCTTTGTTATCATAGGCATTGTCACGGCACAAGCCACTGGAGACTAGCATAGTGCCTATGTGCCAGCACGGGCATTTGAAGACCCCTACTCAGTAGGCTTTACTAATTGTATTGTAACTGAGATGGGACACTGCGCAGTATTTCACTGCGTATGCTGCGCAGGCACTTTTTGAGACTACGCAGTGCAATTTTCATAATTCAGGCCAGATGGCATAATTCCGGTCAACTTTATAATCCTGGCTTTAATTAGCCAATCGGAAATCTTCCCTAAGTCTGGTCAAACTTGCAGATCATTTGACCACATTTAAAGTTGATTTGTTCTAGATCTGGCCAAATGATCTGCAAATTTGACCAGAATTATTGACACCGATATGCAGAAAAAAGTGAAAAAAAAACGCAAAAAAAAAACGAAAACTGACGTCTAAATTAACCTTGAGCACCAATTAAAAATGATGGGAGCTCAACTTTACACATATAAAGTAGATATTTTATATATATATAAACGCAAAACCTAATGATCAAAAGTCTCTAGGGATTGAGGCTGCGCAGCCTGCGAGTAGATTCAAAAAATCCACGAATTTCCAATCTCTAATCGTAACCCTAACCACAATTTTAGAAAGCCAAAAATATTAAACTTTATTAATAAACTAGCCATAGCGTATGTAGGTAGTGTCACTAATGATTGTACCACAGTTTATAATAACGATAATTGTTCTTTAATTCTTATTTATCATTACACGATATAATAAACATTAATTAATTTAGACTTTATTTATTTAAAAAACAATGCTTTTAAACAACGTAGATTTATCGTAAGGTATTGCTATCTCATATTTATTTTAAAAAAAAAATTACAGAGAATAATAGTACCACTAACTTTATGATAAATTATAGATTAAGTAATTCTGTTACATATATAAATGTCTTAATAATTAACTTATACCTGCGTTAAATAAATATATATATATATATATATATATATATGTTACAACCAGTGAATGTCCTTAGGTCATATATCTCCAATTTGGATGCCTATCACACAACACCTCATCATACATTGGCTCTTTTTCTACTAATTTCATAGCAATCTCTCTAATCTTTTTACTGTTCTTCAAATCACTATCACTTAACTTATAATTATGATCAGCTAATATAGCCAAATCACGTTTCTTATTTATTAATTCAAAGTAAATTTTCAACCCAATAGTAATAATAGATGCAAAAAGCATTGCAACCAAACAAACGGTATTTCCCATAAGGAATGAAGGAGCATCAGTAGCTGGGAATATTAGAATCCCGATAATTCCTCCAATTTGATCAAAAGTTAATGTTACTGCTATCAACGTGCTTCGTTTGTATTGACCAACTATTTTAAACATTTTAATTATTAATATTAGATCATACTAACAAATTTTTTGACAGATAATAATATTATTGAAAAAAAAGATACTAACCAATATTACAAGTACACCAACTGAAAATTATTGGTAACACACTATACGCACCACATGCCAGAAGAATTGTGAAAAAATATCTCAAGTTGTATAAACTAGGAACATTGGCTTGCGTTGCTATCATTCCTATCAATCCAATGATGGATAACAAATAACCAGTTAATATATTCCAAGATCTTACTTGGTATTTATCAGATATCCAAGAATTAATAATCATAAATATAGTTGAAACAAGAAGTGGTGGAATAGTCATTATTTGAGCTTGAATATCATTAAAACCAAGTTGATAAACTAAAGTAGGAAGGTAGATATTAAGAGCATAAAATGGAATTGAACTAACTAAAAACAATGTCATTTGAGTGTAAGTTAGGAAATCAGTGAAGACAAGTTTTATTTGAGCTTTGGCGATGCTACGATCAACTTGATTTGGACCTCCTTCTGATTTTAATCGTTCAACAGCGAATTCACGTTCCTCAGGTGTAAGGAAACGGGCGTTCCCGGGACCACGAGACAAAACTAGGGCAATAATTAAGGCCAAAAGGATAGTTGGAATATTTTCAATTATGAATAACCATTGAAAACCAGCTAATGAAGTCCCTGATATTTGGACTATAAAATATGACTGACAAATTAATGGATAATGTATTAATATGTATTAATGAATCTATTTAATGTATTATCAATTGTAGTCGACTATTTTAGAACTTGAAAACTTACTGCAAATCCACTAAAAGCACCACCAATAGTGATCAAAGCCATAAAGATGGAATATCTTAAGGTTACTTCTTTTTTGGAATAAAATAAACCAACATATCCCACTATGGATGGAGGATATCCTGCTTCAAATGTTCCTGTATTAATATAACAATCAAAAGTGAAATGAATTTGTTAATTTGTCGTAACAGGTAATGATAATGTATTGCTACTCCCAGTCGACCAACTAGTATTCAGAAATAAGTATAATGTGAAATCGAAACAATTATGATCTTTTTAGTAAATCGGTTGCCTGTAAATAAACTAGCACATTATGATTTATAAACCTGCGCGTGATGATTTATAAACCTTCATGTAATGATTTGTATGATAATTTATAAATTAGCGCGTAATAATTTATAAATTGACACGTCATAGTTTATTGTAATAATTTACAAACCAGCGCGTCATGGTTTATAAACTAACGCGTTATAGTTTATAGACTAGCGCGTTACGGTTTATAGACTAGCGCGTTATGATTTATTGATCTGATTTCATTCATAACACATTATCTTCTAAATGACGAAATCCATATGTACGTGAAATAACAAGTTGTATAATTATATAGCAATTTCCTCCAATCGACCAAGATTTGCAAAGTGTAACATGAAGACTTTGTAATTTTAGTTAAAATTATGCTATAGGTGTGAACGGATTTATTTTTATGCTAAATTGGTTTTAACCGATTTATGAATATGAAAACAAATCCGAACTACATCTCTATTAAACTTCAGCAGTTTATTATTTTAATTTCATGTTATATTAAGATATATACTAATATGATATTTACCTAATAAAAATCTAACAATGCCTAATTGAGTCGCGGTTTTACATGCAGCTTGACACATAGACATCGCAGCCCAACATACCATTATAATTGGCATCCAAACATTGAATCCTAAAATTCTTGTCACCCAGTTTGAAGGGATTTCAAATATTATATAACCGATGAAATGAGCTGACATTGCAAGAGTAAACAAAAATGGAGTGGTCTTAAGGTAATTGTAGTCGAAGCCAGCTACGATGGCATTCCCTATATTTGAAAGATCGACGATTCCCAGCAAGTATGTTGCAGCCAATATTGCTAATCAAGAAATTAATTTTGATAAGAAATACGAGTGGAAGTGTAATTATATGAAGATTATAATATAAAAGTCAACTATATTTGAAACATACGTAGTACATAAATATCACATTTTCTGACAATTCTTTTCTCCAAAATCTTGTAATTTTCGTTTTCTGGATCATATGATTCATTTGATTCATTTTCGCGTTTGTCTTCAATCGGCATTTTTTTGATTAAATATTTATGCTTGACAATTGTGAAAAATTCTTTTTTTTTTTTTTTTCTTTAAAAAAATTATATTATTTGTATAAAATATTAAGCATATCATTCAAAGAAAGAACAATCTTTCTAAAAATTGTTTTCTTGTTGTTCATCGAGTATTTATTATGAAATTGGACCTAATATAATTCTTTCACACATAGCAACATAATCAAACAAAATCAAGCAAGGTAATCACTTAGTAATCTAATATTGATGCATCGTACCTTGAGTAAATCTTAACGTTAATTCAAGAAGAAATTACTAAATTTAGAAATTCAATTTCCAAAAAAGAAATTTAATTTATGTTGTTTAACATAAATATTATTTTAGAATAACATAATTACGATGCCATAATTTAGTAGTGGCTTATATAATGTAAATAAATAAAGGTTACAAAACCTAGATATTAACGCAAGTCTAGATTGATTATATAACAGTAATATAATTCAATTGGTCCTTTCACTACTAACAATTGAATTTACTAAAACAGTGTGTGAATTTTATGCGCAAATTTAAGGGATCAATGAAATTTGTATGCGCAAATTTAAGGGATCTGATCTAAACTTTAATACCTAACCCTAACGTACAACACTAACATACAACTAGTGTTCGCAAACAGGAACCCAAATTGGAACCGCAGGGATGTTTAACATTCCGCTATCAAGCAATTGGGTAATGATAGAATGTGACTTAATTATTATCCAATTGCTTGACGACGGAATGTTAAAAATCTCTTGCGGTTCCCCGTTTGCGGAACTCTACGTACAACACTAACGTACTGTACGTAGGTAATATATATAACAGATAAAGATTTTGTACGTTTACGTTTTTTGATTATGTATGTACTGTACATACGTATGTTCCATTATGCAAATCTATTTATTTATGTAGTATTACGTAGTAGTTGTAGTAGGTACGTGCGTAGTTTAAATTTCCTTATAGTCTCTTTACAATAACTTTAACGTTAGTGTTAGTATTACATATGTATCTTACATAAATTCGATTGTGTGACATATACAAAAAAATGTACCAATTATCGTTGCCTCATTAAGAATGGGTTGACAAACAACTAAGACCAACTGAGACAGAATCATGTGCAATAATTGAAAAGTTATCAAAGGATATAATTTGAATTACTGATTTTGATTCAACTCCAAAAAGATCATTGACTTTTTCTTTCAAGCGGCGACATTTTAATTGAAACTCAACCAATGAAATTTGTCGGATGCCCGAAAAAATTCCCGACCACTTAAATTATGCGGAATTTTGTCATAATAAAACGGAAATTCCGATGTTTTACAATGGATTTCGTGCATTTATTATTGATATGCATGTAGGTAATGTTGTTATAAACGATGGTTGTCGTAAGGGCTCAATTAATTAATATATCCGCACGTACATACATAATACTGTAACTTTGCTAATCATGTGAGTTATACGTACCGGCAAAAATTTTTTTTACGTAATTTTATATAATGTTATGTAATTTGCCTAAGTTAAATTGGATAAATCGAAAAATATTGATCACATGATAGAACATTATAAAACTCTGGTTGAAATGCTATAATTCTGTAATTAAAATAAACTAGGTAGATTTTATAAATACTAATAAACAAAAATTCTTTGATTATTATAAATGTCTTCAAGAAACCATTTGTCATCTGGCTTTCAATTATCTTTTGTACCAGACACAATCTCTAACAAATTAAACTGATTGTGTCGGTACAAATTATAATTGAAACCCCAATGATAGATTTCCCTTGACGACGCTAATATAATTCAAAATATTTGCAATGACCATTTTTTTAAATATTGTAAGTGCTTCATCTTTTTTTTTTACTTAGAATGCTTTAAATATAACTATTCTATTTGAAGTATTCAATATAAAAAATATTAAATATTCACAAATCAAAAAAAAGAACAAAAGTTTAGCATTATAAATTAAGATCATCTTAGTATATGTAATGTTATATATTTTATTTATTATACTATATATAGATAATCGTATGAACCGTGTGTTAATACATACTTGTAATTAGAAATGTAATTAAAATGCTGAATTAAAATGCATTAATATTATTTTAGTGCATGATAATTAACCGTTAAAGTAAGCTATAAAAAAAATCAATCAAACAGTCAAAAAAATAAGACTTATAGTCCTGAACATTATATGCCTTGGGGCATTACTTCGAGATAATATGTTAAGTAGAATATAATTATGAAATCCACAAGGCTACAAGGTAATCGATATATGATAAATTACAGATAGATCTTTAAAAATTCCTTGAGTATAAAAGGTATAATAGGCTACTAACAAACATAGTATGGTACAATTTCCTATAATAAAACTCAAATGTTTGTCAAACGTATATTGTAAATTTTTGTAAATTATATAATCTTGACGAAAATGACTAAGTAATGACTAAGCATGCTTATGTCATCACCACGTAAACCAATATAACCCAGCATAACTGATACCCAAGATACCATATCCGACATCTTGCTGTTAAATACCCGGCGTCTAAACCAGCTTTTCTAAAAAAAGCCGGGTGTATCCTGATTTTGTTAGGGAGAGAGATTAGATATACAATATTATCATTGCCACACCCCTATTATGGCGCAATTTGGTATATACTTGTATGAACTTTATTTTATAAATTACGTAAATACCTACATACATGCGTACTTACGCACATCTAAAGTTGCAGGTGAAATTGGTGAAAATTTGGAGAAGATTGGTGAAACCAGTGAAACTAATTATTACAGTCATCACTATTAGAGAAATCTGTATTAAACTCAAAAAAAGACTAGTTTCATCTTTAATTATAATTAATTATATCATTGACATACATACGTACGTACTTGCGAGAAAAAATCAACTCTAGTATAAAAGTCTAACATGTGAATAAAAATTATATGTTTATTAAAAAAAAAATTTATTAATTATTGAAAATTTTTTCATAACAGTTTTCTAAACATCAGCGCATGTATGCAAATTTCTGTTAACAATGAGTTATTCTTCTCCAAATTAAATAAAATTAAATGCTTTTTTATTGTTTTTATTACTAGTTTTGTCGCTCATTTGCTAGCCCATATGTCGTCACCTTTGGCTAATAGTGATGATGTTATCGAGAGTGAAGAATTAACCTTTAATAGCATGGTCTATGATTATGACTGGTCTTCAACTTCACTTGGTCCTATGGACACATGGGATCCTGCACTCAAAAATGTTACGGTAATTTGTACACATCCATTTTTTTTTTTTTTTAAAAAAAAAAAATCATTAACCTTTCTCTTAATGTTAGAATTTAATCCTTAAAATTGAATTTCCTATCTGTATCTTTATTCGTGCCTCTGACTGGCTACTATTCTATAATAAAGGTAAATGTCTTTCTATTTGATTATCTTAACATCAAACTTCTAACCTTATTTGTTCATAGCGTTTATACCAACATTAAAGCAACAACATCCATCCGGTAAGCCCAAAAAAAAATTCTTCTTATATCTTTAAAATGAACATTGCTAACCTAACTTATCATCCTTATAAAAAATATTAAACAGCATTCGGAAGTAAAGTTAAAGATATTTGGCCTGGACATTTTGAGAATCGTATGATTTTAGAATTTAATAAGTAAGAATTATTTTTTTTTTAGGATATTTTAAATATTTCATTTTAAATATAGTATTAAATTTTTCGTAATATTTATAGCATAATAGAAACCGGAAAAGGTGTACTTGGACGTGATGAACGCGTAGAAATTCAACGTGATGGATATATAGAAGAAACATATTTTTACAATACGTTTAGCCCGATTTTTAATTCAGATGGCACAATCTGTGCTTTATTATGTTTGGCACAAGAAACTACTCAATGTATGATAGGTGTTCGAAGATTAAAAACACTTGACGAATTCGGTCATCATATTTCTTGTTAGTACCAATAAATATTTATACTTATTATATTATTATTGTTGTTATTATTGTTATTTATGATTTACAATTTTAACATGCTTGTACTTTCATATTATTTTTCAAAGCAATTGAGTCCTTAGAAAGCGCCTGTCATATTATAACAAAAGTATTAAGTAACAGCAATGATATTCCTTATACATTCATTTACTTCATCGAACATCAATCAAATTCTAGTTTGGAATCTTTGACTGCTCATCTAATTGCCACAACCTTTGATGATGATGATAAAAAAGGACGACATATTCCTGAACATTTACCTGAAACTCCCGAAATATTTGATTTAGCTAAAGATGCTAATAATATCTATGATACTTATATAGAACTAAATCGAAATTCTTCAACTTATTCTTTTTTAAAATGTGAATCTTGGCCAATATACCTTGTAATGAAGGAAAATAATTATATAAAAGTTATTTTGAAAGATGAATCTCAAGCTATACTCTTTCCGATAAAAATTTTATTTGATCAAGGACAAGTTTTGTCGGTTGTATTAATTTATGGTATTAGTCGACTTTGCTCACTTGATGAACGGTATATTGAATTTTTTAATGTATGCAAGAACTCACATTTAATTAATTTCGTTATACTTATTATAAAATACTTTTATTATAAAATACTTAAAATATTTTATAATTTTCTTTTTTTAGTTAGTTACAAATCAAATAAATGAATTTTTGCAACATGGAAAATTATTTGAAGAGGAAAAGAAGCGAACTAAAATGTTGACTGATTTAAATTGCAAAAAGATTACATTTCTTCAAGGAATCAGTCATGAACTAAAAAGTAATATCATAGAATATTCTCTTAAAAATATATTCTATAATATGATATAAGTAAGCTCAACTCTTTTTTTCTTATTTATTATTAGCACCATTAACTCTAATGCTTTCGCCACTTGATGATGTAATTAATACAATTAATACATGCCCGCAAGAGATTTCATTAATGTCGCATCTTCAAATTATACGACGTAACGCTCATCGATTACTTAAACTCATCAATACTTTATTACAAGTAGGTTATATATCTCAGTCATTAATAATTATAACTACATATAGTTTGGAATTATTTATTATATTAAAAGGATTCATTTTTTTTATATAGTTTTCTGATATAGAAGCTAATCAATTAAAAGCACAGTATCGTGAATCAAATATAGTTGAATTTACCAAAGAATTGGCCTTAGATTTTAAAAGTATGGCTAAGTCATTAAATTTGGATTATGTTATTGATATTCCAAATCCAGAAGAATTTAATCATGATGTGGGCGATAAGATTTACTTGGATCATGATATGTACGAAACAATCATATATAATCTTTGTAAGCATTTCTATAAAAAATATATATATTGCCAAAAAAATTTTTTTATGTTTATTTATCAAATAAATTTTTTTATGTTTATTTATCAAAAACATGTAAAGCATACTTTACTAAAAAAAAAAATTTTTTTATTTAAGGTTCTAATGCATTCAAGCATACTTGGAAAGGACAAGTAACAATTCGTTTATACCTTGACTATAAAGACAATAAAAAGATGGTAGTTCTTGAAGTGTCAGATACAGGTTAATAATTATTTACTAAATTTCTGATATAAATAAATAACTATTTATATTTTAAATCTGTATTTAATAGTACCTAAAGTTAGCACCTGCCTAGAATTGCAATTTTAATCAATTGAAGCAAGATATAACTTCAAACACCTAAAATTACATGTGCTAACTTCAGGCAAGACAATATATATCACCATCACTATTACTCATCAGAGTTGATCTTTTATTAGGAGTTGGTATTCCTGAAACCGCCCTTCCAAATATATTCCAGCGTTTTTATCGTGTAGAATCTCAAGGAACACGTAGCCATGAAGGTACTGGAATAGGACTCGCTCTCGTTAAAGAACTTATTACTCTTCTTGGTGGTGATATTAGTGTAACTTCAGTAGTCAATCAAGGAACAACATTTAAATGTTGGTTTCCAATAGGATGTAAACATTTATCAATAAATCAAATACCCTCTAATGACATGGACTATCAAATGATTCATGATCGTGAATTATACAATAATCGACAACTTTATTTAGAAGAAAGTTCACAATGGGTAAAACATAGAGTATCTGAAACTCAAAATATTATAACTGATCAACCTTCAAACGATAATTCAAACATGGATATTAGCAATATACCACCTGATCAACCTTCAAACGATAATCCAAACATGGATATTAGCAATATACCAACAAAAAATAAAAAATATAAGGTCTTGATTGTCGATGATAATAATGATATGCGGTAATATTTTTGTTATTGGATTTAAATATGAAACTTTTATCAACTTATTTTTTAAATAACAAACCAAATTTTATAGAGATTATTTGGCAGAACTGTTAAATGAGTTTGATATATATCGTGCTTATGATGGTCAAGATGCTTTAAAAGTCTTGAAATCGCTTAAAAAATTACCTGATTTAATCCTTAGTGGTAAGTAATTAATATTAATATCGTTAATTTTTATTAATTTATTAAATTTATTACATGTAAACGATAATAATTATTAAATTATTTAATTTAAACTTAATAGATATCATGATGCCAAACATGAATGGTTATGAATTATTAACTGTGTTAAGATCTGATATAAAAACTCGATTAATTCCTATAATATTATTATCCGCAAAAGCTAGTGAAAATTCTAAAGTTAAAGGTAATTTAAACCCGTTAAATTATTATTATTTTATTTTATTGATCAGCTTTATATATATATATATTTACTTTTAGGCCTAGATAAAGGAGCAGATGACTTTTTAGTAAAACCATTTTCAGCTCGAGAACTAATTACCCGTATTCGTACAAATATTGAGCTCTCACATATTCGTCGTAGAATATTATTTCATAGTTATAAAACAGAAGATACAAAACAATTATTACTTTCAATAACTAATATGATTCTTTCCAATTTAAATATAAATAAAGCATTACTATATGTTGCTAAAGAAATTTATCGTAGATTAACATGTGAAAAAATTATTATTCTTTCAAATGAACAATCAAGGAATAATAAAATAATGGTTCCATCTGAAGATGATTTAGAATGTTTAACACCAATAATTAATCCATTCTCGGAAGGAATTGATGATAATGAAAGTAATCCAAAAACATTTACAAAACCAGCAAGATTTTCAGGAGTTGATATTTCTTTAGATATATATTGTGATGATGTTTGTAAAAATGTTTCTACATTAACTGTTGAAGTAGGATTAAACAATGGTTTTTGGGGATGGATAAAATTATATAGAACTCCAAATTCTATGTGGTCAGATTCTGAAATTGAATTTTTACAACAAATATCAAATCAAATAAGTTTAGCTATTACATATTCAACTTTATTGGAAGAGAATATGGAAAAGGATATTCAAATAAAGGCTGCTGAAATTGCAAGTCATACAAAAAGTTTAATATTAGCAAATACATCTCATGGTATATTATTATTGCTTCATTATATCATAAAAGTTTTCATTATTACTAATTAATTTAACTCATTTTAGAATTACGAACACCATTAGGCGCGATAGTAGGAATTACATCTTCTTTTGATACCACTACTCTGAATACTGATCAAAAGGATATGCTTAATATCATAGGAAGTGCTTCTGATATTGTATTAAACATAGTAAATGATATTCTTAATGTATCAAAACTAGAAGCGAAAAAAATCATTTTAGTAAATAGAACATTTGATTTACTGGAATTACTTGAGAGCACAATTGATACATATGGAAAAAAAGCTGGAACTCAAAAGATTGAATTAATTGTTATTTGTGATATAGATATGTTGCCGAGATATATTAAGAGTGATCCTGAAAGGTAATTTAACAAACATAATTTGTACAAAAAAAAAAACGCTAGTAATTATTACTTACCTTATCACTTATTCAATAGGCTTAAACAAGTTTTATCTCATTTAGTGTCAAATTCGTAATTATTCTTTTTTTATTTTTTGTTTATTCATGCTTATCTCCATCTATCTCCATCTATCAATTTTATAAATCATTAAAATTTTAATTTCTTAGGGTTAAATTTACCGAGATTGGTGAAGTTGTAGTGACAATTTCAGCGCAATCACGAGAATTAATTGATAAAAACCAAGAGAGTTCAACTTTTGGTCAAATTGTTAAAAAAGAAATTTTGTTTATTGAAGTATGTGATACCGGTATTGGGTAAGTTATCTATGGTTATATAATTTACATAATTCAGTTATAATACAATAATTTCAAACCTAAAAATAATTTACTTAAAATTAATAAACAGTATGAAACCTGATTATGTACAACATGCTTGGGAAAGTTTTTCACAAGCAGACATGTCAATAACTAAGGAAAAAGATGGAGCAGGACTTGGTCTCGCAATTTGTAAAAATTTAGTAGAAATTAATGGAGGTGAAATTAATGTAGAAAGTAAAGTGGGAAAAGGAAGTAAATTTTCATTTACATGGAATATTGAATTATTATCAATGACATCAATACCAACAGAGACTCAATTCAATGATCGAATAAGTTATGCGTTACCTAATACTATAAAAAACAAACGAATACTAATAATTCATCCACTTGATACCATGAGAAATTCAATGTTGAAATATCTTAAAAAAATCGAAAAAGTTGATGCATTTGATACTTTTGATGAAGGTATTATAGCAGCAAAAACATGCAAAGAAATAAATAGTCTACTTGTTTATGATATGGTATTTATTGGCCTTTATGAAAATAACAAAGAAGAGGTTATAAATGCTGTATTAGAGTTAAAAGAAATTAATGGCAAAAATTTAGAAATAATATTTATAGTATTTCAAAGTGATGAAGGGATTAAATTGGCGAAAGAATTAATGGGAAAAGCTTTAGGAATAACTTCCGTTATTTATACTCCAATTACATGGAACAAGTTAGTTGCTCAATTTAAGAAGATGGAAATAAATTAATATTAGTGATTAGAGATGTGGTGATGTCAAAAATAACAATTTTTATTTTAGTGAATTTGTAATATGTAGTCTTTGTATTTTTAAAAGATTTTATAAATTTATGTTTAATGTTTATGAATTGATATTGTAAAAAGTTTTTTTTTAAGTCAAACACGAATTTTATGTGATAATTGAGTTCTATAATTACAAATTAATATGAACAATTATGAAACTGCTATAATAAAAGGTAAACCGGAAATAGACAAACATCTTTGATTGAATACGGTACCATTTAATTGATATATGTTAAGTCATAGATTGTACTATTATATTTAATAAGTAATATTTTAAAGTTGGAATTTTAATAATTTTTAATTGCCAATATTATTCAAATTATCTGTTTACCAATTTTTGCGAAAGAGTATTTAGAGTGAGATTGTTATAGATAAATCATTTTTTAACGTATATTAGCATGCAAAGAAAGATTAGATTTAGGTTTAGTTTCATAAAATTTAAAATTAAATTGATATAAATTATCAAATAAGTAAATTAGGTTGGCAATACCTGGTTTTTGTTATATATTATTATATATATGTGGCATACTATATAAAAATTATTGATTTGAGTAGTTAATATTTTCTTTGTATACCAAACTATTTTTTGTTTATTTTAATAAATACAATTTAGAAAATTAATATTTAGTCAAATGACAGAGTTTGTTAATTGCTTATCTTTGAATACATTTACAAATTCTATAAACAGGTAAAATTTGATTTGTTTTTAAACATTACAAATAATTAAATCATTTTTAAGACCCTTTGTTAAAAGTAAATTCTTAAAAAATTAAATAGGTTTATTTAGTAATAAACAATTAATTTAAATATTATATATACTTTTATTATTTTTTTAAACCGTATTTCAAGCAAATTTATCTAAAAAATTAAATTGTATTTAGTATTTTTTTAAATAAAACAATAATTTAATATATATATTTTTTATATAATATATTCTTAAAAATATATTTATAAATTTTATTATAAAAATTTTTTAAATTATTAACTTTTGAATGATAAAAATTTAAAGTTTTGATTAAAAATTTTATAATTAAAGATTTTATATATTTCTAAAGCTAAAAAATATTTTTAAATTTTTACAAATTATAAAAATTGTAACAATAAAAAATTATAATTTTTTATAAGATAATGAAGACATAGTACTAATTATAATACATACATGATATTTTGTAATCCAGTTAGATGATTTTACTACGATTTAATTTACCTCATTAAGATGAATCAAATGGTGATAAAATTATTTAATTCTGATTACTAAATTACAAGATATTATTAACATTTAATTAAAATGATTAAAAATTTTAATTATAAGTTTTAAAAAATAAATAAATACAATATACCAATAGCAGGTTTTTATTAAGCAAATCAATTTTAATTATTAAAACAGTTTTTGTAAAACTTATATGCATTATAATAGAATTTTTTAATTTAAAACCATATTTTATAAAATTAATTAATAATAAAATTATTTGATTTTTATTAAAATTTAAAAGTAAAACTTATAATAATAAATAAAATTATCTTAATAATAAGAATAATTTACTTAATAGATTGTATATTAATAATACATTAAGATTTTATTTTAGTCTTTAAATTTAATCTTTAATTGCTTATAACTTGTAATATAGTAATCAGAATTAGTATTATTAAATTAATTATATTAAAATGAATTAAATAGACAAAAATTATTTAATTCTAATTGCTAAATTATAATATATTATATGTGCATTATAATTAATATATTATAATAGTTTATTAGTTTTTTAGCTTTAATTTAATTTTTAATATCATATGCTTTAGTAATCAAAATCAAATGCTTTTAGTACTATTTGGTTTATAATATCAAAATTATTTAATCCTGACTACTATATTATATAATATTAACTGTAAACATTATCTGTATTATAATATCTTTTTTTAACTTATAAGTTATAATATAATATTAAAAACTATATCTTTAAATAATATTAAAAATTTTATAATAAATAAATAAATTATTGTTTTAATTAAAAATAATTTTTTAAAATTTTAATCTATAAGTAACTTATATTTTTAATAATATAAAATTAAATATTATTAACATATAATTTTTAATTTTAATTTAATTTATTTTATTTTTTACTTTTTACTAAAGCTAATATTAATAGTAATTATCACTTTATTGTATTTTTAATTATATATTATATATAATAACTTGTACAAAATAAGTATGCAACTAGCCATATATAAAACTTTTAATTACCTATTTAAATAGTTCATTTATAAATTTTATACTAGCTGCTATATCTGTAATCTATTAAAAAATTATTTAAATACTTTGATCTTTATACTGTACTAAATAAATAATATCTAGTTTTCATATATCTAAATATTATTTAATCTAACATTTAGTCTTTATTCTATATTTTTGTCAAGCTGTTACTTAATTTAAAGCCTATTATTTAATTATAAGATATAAAGTGCCTTCTTATTAACTAACTTACCTACTTTATAAATTAACAGAATTATAATCTTGCAAAGTTTGCTTGAATTTTAGTATTAATATTATTATATATCTTTAATATTTTAATATTATTCTATTGGTCATCTTATTAAGCATGATATACCAACTTGATATATTTAAATTAAAATGTAATTATACAAAATTTTATATATCGGGTGTGGGTCCCATAGCTTAGCGGTTAAGCTCCCATGCCCCCACAGTCAAGGTCAACGGTTCAAGTCTGGCTGGAGGCAAAAACTAAAAGATTTTAGCCTCTGTAACTCAATAAGGAGCCAGTAATTGAATGCGAAGCCCTGTGGTTAAGTCCAAGTGCAG
>CAJVQA010003451.1:0-19445 GCA_910591915.1 Cetraspora pellucida | reverse complement strand
AATATAATAATTTCAACTATGCACTAAGATTAGCAATCAAACTTGACTATAGTGAATGCTATATACACCTACCACATGTGTCTTATCTCTTGCTTGATTACTTCTTCCTATATCTATTATGTTATACCTACTATCTATCTATACTTATACCTTCTAAATTCTCTTCTATAAACAATAATACATTAGATACAATCTTAATTATAAAGAATAATGAATTAGACAACACTTATTCTTAATTATTAGAAACTATCTTAGATGGCTATAATGAAATTACTATAGCAAGACCTGCAGGTTGATAGTGAAGTAGTTATATTCTCAGATTACCAATTGCAAGGTTGCCAGTTCAAGTCCAATGGGGGATGAAAAACTGAGTTAGGACTATAATTGTTGATTAACCACAGCAGGTAATGCTCTATGAAAATAGGAAGACCTTCAGTACCCAGATCCTTAAATGGTGACGGACCTAACATAAGAAGGTTGTGATGATTAGGAGGCTGAAGATAATAGTAGAACAAAGGAATCCCTGATTAGGAATAGTCCTAGTAAAATTCTAGGGTAATAGGAACACAAAAATTAGTATATAGATAGTACTATAAAAATGTATATAAATAAAAATGTAAAATGTAGGCAGAGTCCTGATAGAAGGTCCTGTGAACTTGAAAATTGAACTAATAAAATAGCTGCCAACTGCAGCCCACTAGCGACCAGGCAGTGGGAATTCAAAAAAAAAAATTACTATAGCTAATTGATACTATAACAATATCTAATTTAATATCTGCTACAACAAAATTTTATTTTACAACAACATACTATTACATCCTTATTCTCAAATTATTATTACTTTTTTACAATATATTTATAGCTTTGGCTACTCATCTGATAACTTATATGACTATACATTAACTATCTCTATCAAAAATGATCATAGCGAAGCTTATGTTTACCTTCTATCTGAACCCAAACCCTTATCTAATTATTTCATTTTTCTAGTTCAAGCCATTTAGCACTATCCAAATATCCAACTAAAATCAAATATATTAAAACTAGTCTTTTCTATACTAGCACTCTTAAACCATCAGTTCTTCTTTACTTCTAAACTATCCCAAAGACCAGAACCTTCAGAATATCTAGTTTATATTTATCTTCCTCTAATTATTTAATACAAACAAATCCCAAACTACTTAAACTATCAATTAGTATACATAATGTACAAGGCTATAATGAAGATCTAAAACAACAAATCTGAGAAGACTTTTGTCTTTTTAACAATCTTAAAATTATTAATATTACAGAAACTAAAATTGCTACAAATAATCTCATAACCAAATTACAAAAATCTAAACATTTTACTTACTTCTGATTCTGTACTGATAATTCAAAAGCTGGTATAGCTATTATGATTTATAAGTCTATTAAATAACACATTCACAAAATCCTACTCTTTTCTGGATATGCCATCACAGTAGACTTTTTTTCAAACATGACTTCAAGTTTAGAATTATTTCAATTTATTTACTATGTGATAACTTCCAACTTAGACTATTAGTACAGAATACTATTATTCAATAGATCCAACAAGCTATCACTCTAAACATACAACCTATCATCTTAGGTGACTTTAATGCATTTGATTATCTTATCCAATTCTCTTTAATTAAATACAAACTACTCCACTTCCTTCAATATAATAATTTATATAACTTAGCTAGTTATATACAATCCTCTACACCTATTTGGCAAAGCAGCAGATATAGTAGTAGCATTAATTATATCTGAGCTAACCAACCTCTTCTTCATTATCTTAACTTCTTTACTGTTAAAGATCCTAATACTAATACTCAAAATGACCACAAAATTCTCATTTCTAATTGGTTTTTTCTCTATACATACTTAGGCAAACCCCATCATTCAACCAAAACTTGATGAAGAACATTCTTATACAAAAATATGAATAATAAACAATGGCAACTTTTTTCAGATCAAGTAACATTAAACTTAACTACTAATCAAACACTACTCAATATACTAACCTCAGAATCCTTAGAATCTATATAGCACAAAATTCAAAACAGTATTATTATTGTAGCTCTTCAACACATTCCCAACAAAAACTTTATAATCAAAAATTTTCAACATATTTTCTCTACAAAAGCTTCAAAATTACACTATTATCTCAAAAAACTTGGCAATATCATTTAACAAACCAAATATGTACTTCAACACTCAACACCTATTCTATTTCATTATAACCAACTTATTACTTATATTACTGCATTTTGTAATTTCAATATTCCATTACTATTAACTAAATATAATCTATTAACAAAATGATTAAGCTTAGCCAAAAATGAATGAAAAACATTATACTATACCCATAACATAGAAATATTAAAGAAATTAAACAACATATTGATAACAATATTACTAAAAGATGTAATAAATTACAAACAAATACTACCTTAATGATCAATAGTATTCTCAACTAACACAAAGATCCTGTCAAATTTGACAATATCAAAACAGACAATAATTTTATTACTGATGCACCTAATATTAAACTTCATATCCAACAACACTTTGATCAATAAACATTATATCACATATTAACCAACAAATATATAAATCTGACTGGCAAAATGAATACAACCCCAAATCAAATATAAACCCTAAATAGTATAACAATACTCTTTTTGAATTTATTACTGATGAAGTCAATTCAACATTAGCTCAACTTCCAAACAATAAAGCTTGTAGCCCTTTAGACATTAGCTATAAAATGCTCAAACATGCAGGCTCACTATTTCTTCAAGCAATTACTGCTCTTTTTAATAGATGTATCTCTACAAACCATATACCAAAACAATAGAAAGAAGGTAGAATCTTTCCAATCTTCAAAAAACCAATCTTTGATAGTAATCTCACCAACATAAGACATATTATCAAAGATGCATGTTGCAATTTCAAGAAACTTTGGCTTATATTCTAGAATATGAGCAAAGCTTATAATTCAGTTAATTTAAACCTATTTGAAAAAGCTCTTAATCATATCAATATGATATCCAAACTGATTAATATACTTATTAATCTGCCAAAACAGAGTAATTACAAACTTTGGTTTTACTAATTTTTATTCAGTTAAAAATAGAATAGATCAAGATAAAACTATTACTTCTCTCTTCTGGTAGATATATTATGATCTACTTATTCACAAAGTCATATTACAGTATAAAGATTATACATTATTTACAACATGGCCAACTAGTCTTTCTCTACTTAAAACTCAAAACCTTAATACATCTACTTCTATTCTAGCCTATATAGATAATACACTTTGAATATCTTAATCTAAATTAGAACTTGAAAAAACATTTCAAACTGCAACATCTTTTTACCAAATAGCCAATATTCAAATCAACTTCTTCAAATCTATTTTTATATTAAATCAACCCCAAACTACTACTCAATTCTTTAATTTATATTTATATCTATTTTAGCCAACCAATCTTTTAAATTTCTTGGCTGCTAGTTTACACTTAACAACAAATAAACTGCACAAATTAAACTAATTCAATAAGAATCATTCCAACTCATAAACATTGCTAGTACCAAAAAAATCATAGATAAACAAATAATTTATATTATCAACACAGTTATTATTCCTATATTAAAATACTGAATACACAATATAGTTCTTCCTAATTCTGTATGTAGCAAAATTCTAGTCAAATATTTAATTATAGCCAAACATAAATCTCATCTAGCCCATTCTATTCCAAACAGCACTATGCTTAACCCATTCTTATATAATATACACAATATCTGGATATTCAGCTTCAACATTATATATCTAACTTCATGTTACTAATTAACAACTCTGATTTACTAGAAACTTCTACATGCATTCAACAATAACAATTACAAAATTATCTTTGGTCAACTACAAATATATTACAATACCTTCAACCTAATATTGACGAACCTAACAGATATACTTTAAACTTTAAAATTATCCAACTTTTTATAAACATTAACATGTTAATAACAGCTAATAATAGTATATTTTGGCTTAATACTATACAATACAACTTTCAATCACTCGAACCAATCATGTTCTTTTATTTCCAAAATACTACTTTCAAAAAACAACTTAGAAAACTTAATATTCTGTATCTTGAACAACTTTGCATTGCAGACAATACTACCCTACTCCAATAGAATCATCTTTTACCTCACTTAATACAGCTACTCAAAGGATGTAAGCCATCTGGGTTTACATGTCTAGAAAATACTGTAATAACTAACAACAGCTCTAAAACACTACTTCCACAATATCAAAAAACCAGACACACTCTTCTACTTACAACACTCAACACATTTTTAAAAAACTTAAACTCTGGCTACTAATATATAATAATAATATTATTATTATTAGCAAAATTCACAAATATTTTAAAAACAATAACCAAATCTCTATTATATACTGAAAAACAAATATTAATACAGAACTCTCTACTTACTACTCCCTTCTATCAATTCAATGCTTAGCTTGTACAGGTTGCTACTTCAACTCTCATAGAGTTGCAAATTGCTATACAATTAATGTATCATTAATAATTTCTACCCAATTTCTTGAAAGAGTTTTTTCTAATACTATCAACTTTAATGCAAACTATATTGATCTGATTTATTTAACTGCAATTAAACATCCATTATCTCTACCTTTTGTCTCTACTATCTATATCTCTGACTTTCCTATATTAGAAATTTTTGAGCAAGAAGTTACACATATACTCAAATAATATTCCCTTACCAACACAGCACAAAATATATTTAACTTCTATACTGATGGCTCTGTAATTGACATCAGTACAGACCAATGTATAATAGGTATTGGATGGATACAAGTTAATAATTCCAATCAAATAATTCACAAATTCTCAGCTAAAATCCATTACTGGTCATCTTCTTACAAAGCTGAACTAATGTCAATTCTTTCAGCTGTTTTAATTATCTCTCACAGCTTAATAATCAATATTTTTACTGATTCTCAGTCTATAATTACTAAATATTCAAAAATATATACTACTCTTTCAAACCTTAACAAGCTTTTCAAATTCAGCTTATGGCCTATATAGCACACTCTGCTCAATATTATCAAATCTTATAACCACCAAATTAACTTTCACAAAGTACAAGCCTACTCCAATAACATTCTTAATAATTTAGCTAACTCACTAGCAAAGCAATATAATTTATCACCTACATTATAGTTTAACTCCACAAGCATCTAAAATTCATATTATATAATTTTTTGGAATTAACATTTTATTGAACATCCAACTAGAGCTTCACCAAAAATATCTGCAGAGCCTACATTCTAGCAATATAGTCTTTCTAAAAACATAACATGAAATAAGAAGCCTTGGTCTCTCAAATTGATTAAAGATCAACTTGGTTATTTTTTAACTATAACCAAAAACCAACTTATAATGTCACTAACTTTAAACTCAACCACCTTAAATCTTTCAAAATTAAAATTTTATTAAATAAACTCTCTATCTACTTTCACTTTTACAAAACTTATCTATACACATTTTATAATACTAACTGTTTTAACTGCAATCTTGCTGATTCCCTAACCTATTAGTGTATATGCTCAAACCTATTACTTATTTCTAATATTATCTAAACTAGCATATCCAAATATATTAATTATACAGACCTTGATTTATCTATAACTAACAAGAAGAACTTATTCATAAAATCAGTAACCATTATGCCTTTTATCCTATACCACTTTAAACCAATCAATACTATCTTAATATTACACTCAAAGATTTATTCCTAAATCTCTAATTGAAATTGTATAAAACTTTAACATCTTATACAAACTAGCCTCACAAACAATTATTATTATTCTGCTTAAAGTTAATGAACTTTCTTACAAACAAATATGGAAACCATATTGTATAAGCTTTGCTAACTGAAAACAACAACAAGGACTTAAACCACCTTATGCTAGACCTTCTAATTGCAAAAATTATACTTATTCTTGTCTATATGAGCTACCTGATTAATTATACTTCAACTCTAATACCTGTCTACCTATTGGTTATGCTATCTGTAAAATCAATATCTGGACTATTCTTTGAATTAAATATAATATTTCTTATAACCATATTCTAAACTTACAAACTAGGTGAGTCTTGATTACTCTAGTAGGTTTAGGTTACAGATAAATATGTCTGAGCTTTTATTTTTAAATGTAGTTTTTCTTTTATTTGTACTTAGAGTAGCTATATAGTTAGCAGTTTAATAGTTTAGCACTGACTGCAAATATTGGTTTAGCTATAGCATTTATATAGAAAATTATAGTTTGTACATAGCAGCTTCATATAGCTACTAATTTTTAAACTACCAATAAAGATATGAGCAAGGCCTTACCTTAATACCAAAAAAAAAACCCAATATTATAACCACTTTTTGATAGTACATGCATATTTTTAGTTATATAGTTCAAGGTTCTTATTTGGGCAACATTTTTGCATTGCCAATGCATTTTAAACATTTTATGAATCAATTGTACTAATTTTTTTACTGTGTTAAACAATTGAAGCTCTGGTTGATTAGTTTTTACAATATACCTTTTAAGGATTTCTATTGTTACTTTTTCAGCAATATAGTTATTTAGCTTCTTATTTGTTAATGAAAGTATTATGCCTTGTCTAAAATTAAATAAATATTAATACAAATATGATATATATCAATTATATTAATTATACATATATTTTTAATATATACCTTTCTTGGATTGCTTTATATATTTTAATATGATCTAATATTGTTTTGTTAAGTTTGTACTAAAAATTGCCTAAAGCATTTTTTGTTTTTGTCTTTAACTCTATTTCTTTTTTAGAACAAGGAGGATATCTAAAAAATTTTTTAACAAATTTATTAATACATGTTGCCAGATGAAGCCTTGCTCTAAGGAAGAAATATTTTATTTTTTATCTCATATATGTGCACCATTCTAAAAAAAATTAGTTTTATTTATTATATTATATTATTTCTTTTTAAAAAAAGAAAAATAGATGACATTATAAATCTTATTCTATTATTAACTATTCTTACTGAAATTGCAGATGAAGGCATTGATGATTCATTAATAGTACCAATATATTTGATTGACATTGAGGATGCTGTATATATTTGGTTAGCTAACTGTATTATAGATAAATGTTTTATCAATCAATTGCATATTTTTAAAATATTATTCATCTTGTCAAATTCTACTAGAATTTGACTAACTTTATATTCTTGTTGTTTTCCTTTGAATATTTCTTTTATAAATATTAAAAAATTAAAATTTAATAATATATATAATTTATATATTAAAAATTAGATAACAAATCCAAGTACAATAGATAAATATCTGATATACTTGATTAAAATTCTTTGACATGCTTGTTACTTGAAATATTTTTTTTTTTTTTTTTAACCTTAAGCAGTTATGCTAGTACTTTATTAAGATTCTTGAAACTATATACATTTATACAATTATATAGAATTTTCCAATACACAAGTCTAGCATCACTCAGCCACCTTTATGGTACCTAAGTGCAACCTGCCACACTATTTTAGTTAGAGATAGACTGCTTGTCTAACTACTTAAACCATATCAGAAGGGCCTCTTTCCTTCTGTGACAAGCATATTAATTGTCTTTAAAGTTTCTTTTTTCATTTGGTTTGCTTTCTCTATTTTTCTTTCTTTTTTTCTTCTCTTGTTTGTGAATCTTTTCTCTTCACTTTATTTATTTTTTCTTTTGTACAAACACTTTTTTTCATCTTGTTTGTTATATTAGTCTTCTTTTTTCAGTCTTGTGTTTTTTCACATCAGACTCTTCATACTTGGTCATAGAATGTGTTCTATACTGTTCTCATTACTATGTTCATGCACTTCTGTGTTGCCTGCTTACTTAAAAGTTATTCAAGTTTCTTTTCTACTTTAACCTTCATAAGTCCTTTTATTATCACTTTTCTGTTTTCAATTTCTTTAGCTTTTGATTTTCCAAATAGTGTTTCATATAGAACTTATGATGGGATTCTGTTCTTCACTTCTTCTTTTAGCCCAATTCATGCTGCTGCTATTGCAACTTTTTGAATTCGCTTTTACAAACCTTTTTTTCACTACAGCTTGCCAGATATGCCTGTATTTCTTTTTCTCCAACTTGGCATACCTGGTACTCTGTTGTTATATATAATTCTGGTCTTTTTCTGTTTACCTCTTTGAGTATTGGCATTTTGTCCATTATACACTTAACTGCTATAGCTCTTCTTGTACTGAGTTTTCTTGATATGCAGTAGACTCTCTTGTTCTGTTTATTTTTTTCTAAAAACTTGTTCAATTATGTAATATGCTTTCTATTTCTGGTTTTAGTACTCTTATTGGATTTGTTTCTCTTCAACTGGCTCCAATTCTGGCATTTACTATTATTTTACACAGAAGTCTTGCTTGTATATCAATTTTCTTATTTTCTCACTCCAAATGGTACTCTTTTCTATTATATATAATCTTTTCTGCATGTATCAGGTTTTTACAAGTTGCTTCTTTCATTGCAAGAGAATCTGTTCTGTTATTCTACTTATCTTTACTGTAGCTTTTAACTTTAACTATTTCTGTATTTATGTTCTTGCTTTTAATAAGACCTACAATGTTTGTTATCTACATTGTGTTTTTCCTCTTTATTGTACTTCTATCTTCTATGTTTTGGGTTGCTCTGTTAATGTTTCTTAATGCTGTAATGCTATCAATATATATTTCTATGCTTTTCCCTTCTGGTATTGTTAGAATTGCTACTCATATTGCTGCTAGTTCTGCTATTGTTGCTGATGACCAATCCTTGAGTTTAAATGCTGTTTCCTCCTCTGGCCAGTCTTCTTTATCATCTATTTGTACCTAGCCAATACTTATCCTTTCTACATTATTTTCTTTCCTCTTCTTGTATAATGCTCTATCAGTATAGATAATGTATTTTTCTTTGTTCCTTCTTTTGTTTCACATTAGGATTTCTGTTAGCTAATCTGTAATTATACTGCTTAATCTTTGTTTTTTGATTAGTTTTATTTCTAATTCTTCTGCCAGTTTTAACACTAATAATTCTATTTCATTTCTTTTTTATTCTTCTATTCTCTGTTTTCTGATAACTGCTCTAATGTTGCATTTATCTTGTTGCTTGTTTTTTCTATTAGTAATTCCGGCACCACCTTCATGTTCTGGTCTTGTCTTATGTATCTTTTACACTTGTTTGTTGTCTGTTCTGATTTGTCTTTACAACCTTTACATAAACTTATTTTCATATATGTTTTTCCTTCTTCTTTATGCATTAGCTAATACTCTGCTAACACTTTTTTCTTCTTTTTCTTAATTAATTTGCTAAGTTGCTAGTTGTATTTTGGTCTGTGCATAATCCATTCTTTCCTTCTTTGGTCCTCTGACATCTTTGTCCATTTAATCTTTAATGCCTGTATGTTATAACTGTTTATTTTATATTGTTCTTGTATTTTTCTGCTTTTTTGCATTTTTAGCATCTTTTTTTCTATTTTAATACTTGGCTTTTTTTTCCTTACATGATAGACCTTAAAGACTCTTGAACTGTCTTCATATGATTATGCTGTCACCTTTTGTATCCATTAGCTGATTTATATATAATAATTCCTACTCATTTATTGTACTACTACTTACTATCTATGTTTTCACTTCTAGCATGTCTTTTATTTGTCTACTGTATCCATATGCTTTCTATAGCCATTTTGCTTCTTTGATATTTATTCTCATCTCTTTTGCTTTGACTAATATTCAATATGCTAAATTGTTCTTCCAGAACTTTTTAACTTTTGGTTTATTTTTGTTATATCAGATGTTTTTTGTTAGGCCTGCTTTTTGGCATCCTTGAGCTATTCTAAGTCTTGTTTCTTTACCCAGACTATCTTACTGTTAAGTCTTAAGAAGATGCTACTAATTTGCTTAGTTGTTATTTCTTGGCTTAGTGACTTGCAATTACCTAGGTCTTTGTGTTCAATTGTACAATTGCTTGGTGTTTTTATAATATTGCATTTATGTTTGGCCAAGCATATTAATGGTTGGTATATTTTATTGATCATCCTTTCTGACATCTTTGTTAATTGCAAGAGATACCCTAGTTCAGAAATTATTACTGTATTGTTTATATTTATGATCTGGCTCATTATCATTTTTTTGTATCTTAGATCTTTGACTGTTTAACTAACTATTCCTTTTGCTTTCTTATATAATAGCACTTCTCTCATTTTACTATTTAGCCAGATTTTTAGTGACCTTACAATCTTGTTTTTGGGTTCTTCTATTATCTTGCTATGACCAAAGGTAATTTCTTTTTCTTCTTTTTTAACCTTCATGTTCATTATTATGAGCTTTAATTTAAATTCATTTATTTCGATATCATTTACCTTAAAGAACTTATCTGCAATACTCAGAATTCTTAACATTTGCTCTTTGCTGTTTGCAATCCATATTGTATCATCTGCATATGCAATTGCTGCTTGTCTGTATTTTGTAATATTGTTACTGTGTACTCTTTCTGTCATTTCTTGTTCTACTGCATAGCCTAGTTATTTATTTTTTTGTATTTTTTCTAATAGTAGATCATAGAAGAGACACCAAATTAGTTGTTAGATCACCTTTCCCTGATCTATTTTATTTCTTGCAGTTATCTCTTCTGTTAGACTGTAGGCTGTAATGACTTTGAGTTTCTGTTTACAGAATATATTGTTTATAAATTCTTTTGTTTTTTGTAGTATTTTAACTCTTTTTAATGCCCATTCTAGGCTTTTCAATAGGACTGAGTCAAATGTCTTTTTCATTTCTTGTAATAATATCTGAACTTCTTTATTCTTCTCTTGTGCCTCCTTCATTACTATATCTAGTATATGTATAGGTTGCTCTGTAGAATTGCCTGAAAGACCTGTAAAGTTTGGATTCTTGAATATGTTCTTTTTTCATAAATATTCTGATTAGCCTTCTTGTTACTATTTTTATGACTACTTTTCTAAAGGTTTCAATTAGTGCTATTGGCCTAATGTTGTTTAGACAGTATCCCTAATCTACATCTTTTAGGATTGGATATATTTGTGTTATTTTTACTTTTTTGATATATCTCCTCTTTTTATGATTAGGTTCACAAATGCTCTAAATATTTCTTGTGATTTCTTCTCTGCTTGTTTTATTAATATGTGGCTTATGTCTAATATTCCTGAGACTGTGTTTGCTTTGAGCTCTCTGAGTATGTCTTCCCATTCTTTTCCTTCTATTTTTTTATCTAATTTCTTATACCAGGCCTCATTGATCTACTTCTTCAGTTTATATATTTCTTTTCATTCTTTTGTTATTTCTTCTAGTTTGGTGTTCCTTTTTCTAAATTGGTTTTTGTAATATGCTGCCAAACCACTTAAAACTGCATTTGGCTCTGATACTAAGTCCACTTCCTCCTTATCTTGTGTTATGAATATGTTTATAACAATCTTCTTGTATAGTCTGTTTAGTAGGCTGCAGATTATTCATCCTTGATCAGTTTTAATCATTTTGCATCTTTTGTTTATATTTTCTTCTATTTGTTTCCTTTGTGCTCATTTTTATTCTTCTCTTCATGCCTCTCTAATTATTCTTTGCCAACCTTTAATATCATCTATTCAGGCCTCTGACCATTGCCTGTTTAGTTTTGGTAATATTACTCCTAATTCTTTCCCTATATTCTTTAGTTTATTGTTCATTTTGATTCCTTCTTTCTTTTCTACATCTTGATTCTTTATACTTTTTGCTTTCTTAATTATTTGTTGAAGTTCAATAATATGTTTGCATTGTTTTGCCTTTTTTTGGTCTTGTCTTCTGTTTGCTTTTGTGTTAAATATCTTCTTCTTTGGAATTTGTTTGTTTGCTAATTCTATTATGGCCTCTTCTATTGCATCCTACATTTGATCAAGTCTATTTGCATTATGGTTTGTTTCAACTTCATTATTTTCTAATTGCCTTGGTATTTTTTTCTATTCTAGCTGACTTTGTAGTTCTTTTGCATACTTATTACAGTCTTCTTGTTTTGCCTCATCATATAGATATATTGTTCTTGTTTGGTTTTTATGTTTGGCTTCTGCCTTATTGCAGTTTGCAGTTACATATTCTATTCATATCTCTGTTGTTATTATTTTGTGATTACTATCTGTTAGGCCTTCTGCTTCTTTTATGTTCACTTTCTGTAACCCTGATGTCATGTTTCTGATAGCCAGATATAATCTATTCTTGTTGCTACTTCCTAATTTGACCATGTGTATGCTTCTTTTGCTAGATGCATGTATCTAAATAAGTCTACAAAGTTCTGTTTTTTGAGCTAGCTAAATATTGATAATCTTTTATAACTTGTTGTTTGTGGGTTTTATCTATCTAGTATGTTATCTACTATGTAATTGAAGTTATCTAATATAATTATTTCTGTACTTCTTTTTTTGTTTGTTACTACTTTTATAATTCTTTGCTGAATTTTCTTATTGATCAATTTGTTGTTTGATAGGAAGTATACTCCTAATACTGCTAGTTCTAATTGTTTAAAATACAATCTTACCTCTAGCATGTACTCACTGGTTCTTTTGACTGCTTCTATATGTTTTTTTTACCTTTTATCTATTAGTATTCTTATATCTGACTCTTTTTTCTTGTCTGTTACTGCACTGGTCCAGTAGCCCTTATACTGTATGCTACAATTATACAATAAGAACTTTTTTTTCTTTTCTGTAATGTTTGTTTCTGTTATTCCTACTATTATAAGTTCCTCTTTACTTGCCTATCCTATAAGGTTTTCTAACTTCCAACACCTGGTTTTAAGTCCATTAATGTTGTGATATGCAATTTTGATTTCTTTTCTTCCTGTTTCTATTTTTTTTTTAGATATTTGTATTGTGTTTCTATGTTTACTTCCTTTTCTTTTTCTTTTTTCTTTATTTCTTTTTTGTGACCAGAAGATGTTTTCATATTGCTTCTTTTAAAGTTTTTTCTTTCTTCATGCAAGAACTCTTCAATCTTCTGGTCTATACTCATTGGTTCAACTGGAGCATTCTTAGGAGCAGTCAGCCAAGATTCCCTCTGTTGTACTTTTTATATTCTCTAATCTCTCAAGTCTTTCTACAATTTGCCTTAGGATATAATTTGTATATAAGGTTTTTTCTTGTACTTGAGACTTGGTTTTAGCTATTCTTTCTTCTATAAGGTCTGTCTTTTTCTTGAAATGGATTTATATGTCTTGTCTCATTTTCTGTAACTTGATCTTGTGTATAATCTCTGCTTGTTGTTGTCCAATCTTCTACTTTTCAATTTTGTCTTCTACTTCTTCTGTTTATGCTTGGTTCATGTTTTTGTTCTTCTTTTCTGTTGATGTTCTCTTCTGTGTTGAAGGCTTGACAAGACCTTTTCTAGCTTCTTTTTCTTTCTTGTTTAAGGCTTTCTCTTCATTTTGTTCCTTCTATTTCTTCTTTTATCCAATAAAGTTGAAGGTTGTTAAATATGAATGGTTTTGATTGAGCTGTTTTTATATCTTCTTCTGTTGCAAACATGACTGTTGCAGTTTTTTTTTGATTTCCATTTCTATTTGGAGATATGTGGACTGATTTAATCCTTTTGTTTTTTAAACTCTATAATAGTAAAACTTCTGAGCAACTTCCTGGTAATTCTGTTAACTTTACTAAATATCTTCTTTGTCTTTTTCTTGCTTTATGATTTTCTATTTTTTTGTTACTTGTACTAATTGTTATTGTTTACTAGTATAGCCCATGGTATGTTTTTATGTATTTCTTCTATTTGTACTATTGCTAAGGCCTTATATCTTGATTTTTTAATTCTTACTATATGGGCTTTCCTAAATCTTCTGCAGATGTATTCTACTTTCTTCTTGTTTATATTTATTGGTAGGTCCTAGATTGTTATATAGTTTGCATCCTCTAATTCTCTATTTATTCTGCATTGATTTTCTTTTGTCTTGATTTTGTTTACTTTTTACTTAGGTTTTTCTTCTTTGGTTCTTGCTTCATTGTTTCTTTCCTTCTGGTGTCCTTCATTATATTGTGTTTGTTTTCTCCTACTATCTTCTTCTTTCTCTTCTGGTATCATTTTGTACCAGTCACTCTCCTTTTTGCTAATTCTTTGTATTGTTTCACTACTGTCATATTTACAGTCAAAGTCTATCTCTATTCATAAGTTTCCCCTTTTGAAGACTTCTCTGATATCTTTAACATATATGTTGTTTCTTAAAGATCATCTAATGAATTTTATACAGTCTTCTTTTGTTTTATCAGATACATTGTGCACTGGCATATTGGTAAATAGACTGTTATTTTGGTTGCAGTTTCTTTTGTTCAGAGCCCACATGCTCTTTTCTAGGAGGTCTTTAAATATGTCAATTTCTTGTTTGATTTCCTTTCTAATGCCTTCTTGTTCTTGCTTTCCTTCTTGTTCTTCTGCATTTTTTTCTTGCACAGATGAATTCTCTTTTACTTGGTCTTTGTTTATTAAACTTACCTCTATACTTACTTTCTTTTGTAAGCTTTTAATATTATCTCATGCTTTTTTTTCAGCTACTTCTTTATTTTCTGTCTTCTTTTCTTAAATTATTTTGTATAATTCTTCTTGACTTCTGCTTGATTCATTTAACTGTTGCTTTATTTCTTTTCCTTTGTTCTGTGTTTGCACTACTGCTGGTTCTTTTATTGTATCATTTTTGTTTTGCCTATTAATATTAATCTTTTTTTCTGGTTGCTCTTCTTCTGCTTTCTTGATTATTTCTCTAGTTATATGTAGCAAAGCAACTTCTATTGGATCTTGTTCTGTTAGCATAGCAACAATTTTATCTTTTCTAGCTGGTGTTGCATATGTTTTGCTTGTTTGGTTAAAGAACACCTTGTTGTGTATGCTGTTTGCTGCCCAATATGCTCTTTTAATGTAGATTAACATTAGACTTTCCTTTCGGTTTGGTGTGCTACTTATTTTGGTCTAAGTACTAGTAATTCCTATTTGCTACTTGTTGTTCTGGAATCTTCTATGCTTATGTTTGTCACTATTCAGATTAGGCTTATTTGCATATTAACTAATCTACATGTTTGTTTTGTTTTTCTGTTCATATGTTGCAGTGATCTACAGATCTATGCTTCTAGATTATATCAAATTCTACAAATTCTGTTTTTTTCCTCATATCAACTAAGACATTTTCTGTTTTATATTCTTAGCAAGTTATTCAAGTTTTCTTTTTCTTGCCTTTGTTATACCTTCTTTACTAGCTCTATCTTTTTATTAGACTTGTGAAATTAGTTTATACTGTTATTTTTTGGCAAATTTCTAAATTGCTTTTCTATAACTTTTGTATAAGTGATTAGCAGAGAGAGTTTTTATTTCATTACTTGAAATTGCTGTTAATGAGTTGGCTTATTTTAATATAATATATATAATAATATGAAAAGTTAATAATTAAATATTAATAATATAATGATAATTTCTAAATAATTATATAAAGCCCAGATTCCATTATCTATTTTTTGATTACTTGGTTGAAATCTTCATTATCATTACTTGAAATTGCTGTTAATAATTTAGTTTAGTATATGTAGTACATATAATAATAATAATTAATAATACTAACAATCATGTAAATTATATATATTATTATATTGGCTATGATCATTATCTTTATTATCATTTTCTGACAGCATACCTATAATATTTGTTGCTACATTAGATGTTGAAGAATTACTTGCTTCATCTTTAAATGTAATGCTTCCTGATAAAATATTTTATTTTATTAATAATAATACTATATAAAATTAAATAATTTTAATAAAATACTTTAATTTTGATTTCTAATTAAAGATTATAACAATGAAGCATTATTATTGTTGTCATTTTGAATATTTTCTTTTTTATAAATAATATTTATATTTTTTTAAAAAGAATAATGATATATATATATAATTAAATAATACTTAAAATTAATAAATTATGTTGATTTTGCCTTAGTTCATTACCTTCATCCTTATTTGCATTGTCATTTTCATCCTTATTTTTATCCTCATATTCATCTTCATAATAATAAAAAGATGGTTTTTTTAAAGAATTTTTTTGTAAAGATTTAGATACATTTTTTAAGGAAGTTTTAAATGCTTTAATATTTTTATAAAGGTTTTACTTTAGACAAAGATTTTGAAACTTTTGCTTAAACCTTCAAAGAAGATTTAGCAACTGTTTCTTGGAGTTTTGTGTGTTTTGATGAATGATTATGCTTTGGTTTTTCTATAGTATTTTTTATTTTTTTAAAAAATAATAAGATAAAAAAATAGAGTTCAAAGCTTATAAAAATTACTAATTTTTTAACAATATTTATTTAATATCATCACTATTTATATAAAATATATTTTATTGAAATATAATTAATAAAATTTAAATATAGTAAATTTATTAATTTTTAACTTTTATTTTTTAAATTAATAAAATTTTTTATTAAAAATTAAATTTTAAATATATAATTAATAAATAATTTTTAATCAAACATGAGTTATGTATTAATTTAAACTTTTTGTTTAATATTTTAACTTTTATTTTTAAATATTATAAATTTTTTATTAATATATAAGTTATTAAATTTAAACTTTTTCTTTATATATTTATATTATCAGAATGATTTATAATTCTAATTAATTTAAAATTTTTTATTAACATAAGTTACATATTAATTTAAACTTTTTGTTTATATATTAAACTTTTTGTTTACATATTTTAACTTCTTAATTGTTAGAATAATTTATAATTCTAATTAATAAAATTTTGTTATAAATTAATTTAAACTTTTTGTTTACATATTTTAACTTGTATTATTAAAAATAGTGTTCAGTATAATCAAACAAAAATTTAATAATCAAATATATATTAATATTATATGTACTTGTGTTAAAGTCAGACATTAAATAATTGAATATTACTGTTGTCTTAAGTTTCACAAATTTGTTGTTAAATTATTTCAACTCTTGTGTTACCTATAGTGGCTAAGTTGAAACAGGTGTGTTAGATTTGATAAGTAAATTATTTTTTGTAGATAAGTACTGGTCTCTTCTCTTAAGTCTTTTCTTCAACTTACTCTTGTTCTAATTCTTTTCTTCTTTATTGTCTTAACTAGGATTTCACTATATCGAATCAGAGTTAGAGCTTTTCTTTTTCATTTTGGTTTACTGGGCATGTAACTATGGCAAGTGATCAATTATAAGTTTTGTTGTTCTTGAAGGAGTAGCATTGGTACTAGGATTTAATAATAGTATTGGTGTTTACAAAATAACACTTTTATGATTAATAGAGATAAGATAGATAGTTTATGTTTTGCAACTTTGAATCACTTTTTTTTTCTTGCCTAGGTGAATTGCCCTTTATTTATAATAAACTGTCTTGTCTATTTATATTATAAACTTGTCTAGTATATCAAATATATCTAATTTATTATATATATCATATATATTACAATTATGTGATATAGGTATATATCAGATATATCAGATATATCAAATTTATCTAACATATCTGACATTTCAGACATTTAGGATTTATGACACATGATTTTAATTATGTTTTTAGATTTTAAACTGCATATATATGTATTAATCTGATGTCTAACTTAATCACAAGTATTTAATTATACTAAGCACTTAGAACAATTTATAATTCTAATTAATATTTATTAACATGAGTTACTTTACAGAAACTTAACTATTTTAATATACAGTAACTGTATAATAACAATATAGTAATCATATAGTTACTATTAAATTTAATTATGATTACATAGTTATTATACAGTTACTGTGCATTAAGAAATTAAAGTTTCTGTATAATATGTATTAATTTAAACTTTTTGTTTACATATTTTAGGTTTTTGTATTATCAGTACAATTTATAAAATTTTTGCTAACTATTAAACTTTAAACTTTTTTGTTTACATTATTAATTCATAACAAATCTTATTATTATAACAAAATAACAATAATTTTATTTACATTACATATTATACCAAATATAACAAATCTCAATTCTTATAAATATGACAAAATAACAATTATATATATTATTTATAGTAAATGTATTATATTAAAAATTAATTCTTATTAAAGTTCATATTTTTTATATAATTTTTTTTTTTTTTTTTTTACAAGTTATAAAGATAGCTACTTTATTTCTTTTTCTAGTTTATTAAATATTTCTTTCATCTTTTTAGTTTATTAAATATCTTATTCATTTATTCATTCTAGTTTATCAAATATTTCTTTTCTCTATAATCATTTTATAAACATGTTGTGTAATAAATTTAGAACAAAAAATAATAAAAATAATAAAATTTTTTTATTAAGACAAAGATTTTCTTATAACATTTCTAGATCTTTAACACAAGATTCTTCAGTAAGTTCTACAATGCAGTTAGATCCTTCTTCTATGTATTTTTCAGATGAACTAATAGAGTATTATGAAGAATCTAATAAACATTCTTTTGAAGAAGACAATATTAGTTATCATAATGAATCTGCTATATATTCTTCAAAAGAATTAGATAAAAATATAAATTCTTGTAAAGAGTTTACTTCTGAAACTTCTAGCAATAGTATTAATTCTTATAATAATTAAGCAGTAATAGTTTATCAACATTAGTTGAAAATGAATTTTTTGAAAATATTGCTAACAAAGCTTTAGATCTGAATAAATTGTTACAAAATATTGGTGAGTTTTTACCATATTTTAAAAATACAACTATTGCATTAATGTTTAGTTAGATACAAAAGAATAGTATTAGTAATATTTGATTTAAATTTATATATAAATTTTTAAAACTTAAACTATTTTAATTAAAAATATTAATTATTTTTAAAAAAACTTTAGCTACCAATGCATATAATAAACTTGTTGAAATACTTCATTATCTCCAATTCAATCTTAATCATATAATTAAGAATATTCAATTCTTTAGATATTAAAGACAAAGACTTCCTCTTATGCCAATATACTCAAGACCTATTAATATTTCAACTATGAAGGCTTCTTCAAAGTCTAACAAAATAAAAAATACTATTATTTGTTGATTTAAAACATAATTTGGAATGTTTTAAATAATTCTTCTTTAATGTGACAAATGTATTTTGGATCTGGTCAAGAAGTTACTTATAAATCAGAATACTGGTATGATAACTTATGGTTTGAATCTTCTTTATATAGTTAAGAATTAATAACTATTAATAATAATAAGTTTTTTTTTTTTAATATTAATGATGAGACCATGCCTTTAACTTTATTGAAATTCAATTGAAGTTTTTATAAAGAAAAGCTTGTTTTTAAATTACATATAAAGAAT
>CAJVQA010003450.1:0-19449 GCA_910591915.1 Cetraspora pellucida | reverse complement strand
GAGAGTGAGTTAAAAGTAGAAGGATGAGATGTTGATTTTAAAATACAGTAAAGAATCCAAATTTTATAGTATATTTATTGATTAAGATGAAGTAAAAATTTAATAACAAGTGTTATAACTAATTTTTTGAATAATAAATTTGAAATAGTAGAAATAATTTCATATGGCACTAAGCCAGATAAGGTTAAAAAAATTGATGGTGAGTCTACTGTGTTGTGTGTAGTCATACAATACAATTGTTTAATTTGGCGATATAGTTTGATTATTATTTTTGAAGTAGTGTTAAGTGTATTTGTATTTAGAATGTGTTATAAAGAATTGTTAATAAGATTGTATAGCAGCTGGTCAGATGAACATGTTATTCAATGAAGGTGAGAACTAGTTTCATGGCATTGATAACAAGTTGGTAGGTATGAGTGATATCATTTGTAAAGAATATGTGAAGTAAGAAGATTATCAAGTAAAATTTTAATCCTAAAGGATTTAAGAGTAGAAAATTGAAAGCTATATGAGAAGTTTGAGATTTTTTGGTTATTATTAATGTATAGCCAAGTGGCTTGCTAATTAATTTGATTAAAGATTTTATTCTATTTTTGAAATCTGTTTTGTGTAGTTCATAGTGCATAGATATGTGTATGACAAATTGTATAAATACTGCGATGAATAGGTAGTTCTAAAGAAAATTTTTCAAAATTTAGAGTATAAGATGAGTTGTAGATATTATAAGGCATAAAAGTTAGATATAATAAGTTGTAATGGTTTCATGCCAGTTGGTTAGTGAGATTGTTATATGTGTTATCTTAATGTGCAGTGACTTTGTAAAAAATAATTTGAATTTTATATGAGTTAACAAAGTTAATTAGTAAGTTTTATAGTAAAAAGTATAGTGTATATATATGATAAGGTTGTAGAAAAGTTTAAAATGCTTTGATATTTAGAAATTATAGATTGAGAGTCTGTATATATGTTTATAATACTATTTCTAGGAGCAGTAATGAGAGTAGATAAAATGGCAATAAGTTCAGCTTTGAATGAACAAGGCCAAAGTTTTGTTTAAGCTTAAAATGTATGTAATATAGAGTTATTAGAAATTTGGACTCATCCAATACCCATCAAGCATTGTAAAATACCCAAATCAATAACAGAGCCATCAGTATAAAAATGAAGTTCTGATAAATTAGCATTATAGTTGGCTATTTGTTGAAAGTTATGTATAAGTAAATAAGGTTCAAAAATTATAGAAACTAGTTGATTAAGGATAGTAATATTTGAAAGGTCTGAAATTTAAGTAGGAGCCAAATTGCAATAGAGTATATAAGATCGAGATAATTAGCATTAAAGTTAAGAGTTTTGTTATAGGTGTTAACTTAATCCAAAAATTGAGTTGGGAGGTTAGTAGAAATGGCAATTGTATATTTGTCAGCAATTATTCAGGAGTTAAGAGAACAGCCAGGGCATATATAGGATTGAATAGGTAGAAAAGAATAAAGTCGAATAAATTATAGTTCAATAATATATTGCCAGTAGGTAATAAAAATGAATCCAGATGCTGAAGGTTGCCTTCTGGCTTTTTTGACAATAATTTGGTTATTAAGTATAGTAATGAGCCATGGTTTTTTGCATGATGAAAAGTGTTCAGTTGTATAACAGTAGTAATCAGCATCAGATAAATGTAAATGTTGATAAAGTATATAATTGTAGGAATGGTTTGTAACTTGGTCTTCTAAATAAGTAAACCAAAGTGGCTGTTTGCCTTTTGAAATCTTGTGTATATGAGAAAAGATGTGTTTTCAGTCTAATAAGCATAAATTGTCAAATATAGTAAGTTGATTAAGATATAAAATACCATGGTGCTTAAGTTGTTTTTTAAAGATTAAGTATTTTGGATGTGAGGAGAGTAGAGATTCTAGTGAGATAGAACCTTGTTGAATAGTATATAGAATGTTGTAAGTTAGGTTGGCAATGAATATGATGCCAAGATGTTTAAAAAGTTGGATTATTTTAAAATTAGTAATATGTTTGTTTGGTCCATTAATAATAGGATTGTTATGTATTAAGATGCTAGTAGATGACCAAATATTATTTTGAAGTTGTTGGAGCTAAATGTAAGTACTAATACCAAAAAGGTTAGAGGAATTAAGTGTTTTGGTATAGTTTGTTATATGATGTTAAAGTTGAATATCCTATATATTTCGAATATTATATAGTTGAAGATGGAGTAATGTGCTAATAGGAATTGTATAACTAAGTTTGGCCTTGCTTTTGACAAGTTCAATATGGTTAATAAGAATTTTATTACATATATTTTGACTGAGAACAATGTTGTGAATACAGTATTCAATTGTAGGGATAATAATTGTATTAATGATGTATCATGCATGTGTGTTAGTAATTTTTTTTGTGCATGCAATTTTAATAAGATGTAATGATTCAGCTGTAATAAGCTTAGTTTGTTTTGCTTGTTTGTTGTTAAGTGTAAACCAGCATCCTAAAAATTTAAATAGTTTATTTGAAAGATGAAGATTGAGTAAATGACTGTTGTAAGTAATAGGGCTATAATTAGTTGAAGAGTTGTTGGTTGTGAGTATTGATTTAATAAAATTAATTTGAATATTGGCTATATTGTAAAAAGATTCTGCTGTTGATAAGATTTGTGAGAGTTCTTGCTATAAGGAGGCAATTCATAGAGTGTCATCCATATAGGCAAGAACAGAGCAGTAAGATTCAAATTTGTTGAATATTTGGTTTTTAAGATTAGTTGGCCAAAAAACTTTAGTATTGTATTCATTAAAGTTATTGTGAATATATGAAATAAGTAGATTATAGTATATTCTCTATAGAAGAAGGGTAATAGTTTTTCCTTAATCAATACTATTAAGTACAGAATATGAAGAAGTAAGGCCAAGATTTGTAATGACTTGATTTTGTTAGTTAGTAAGTAAATTAATGATAATGTTAATAATAGTAGATAGGAGAGTAAGATGCTGCAGAAATGTTTAAGAAGATTAAAATTAATTGAATTATAGGTCTTGCTTATGTCTTGAGACAGAAACCATATTGGTTTTTAGTTGCATGATGCATCTTCAGTAAGATTGTTGAGTTTGTATATAGGTATTAAGATACTGTTGTTCAGTAGAGCAACATAATTATATGATGAAAGAATTGGATGCTGTAAGAATATTGTGCTAATTCTGTTTGTAATAATCTTTGTATAGACTTTATGAGTATGTTCAATTAAGCTTATAGAATGAGTAAGATTAAGGTCTTCATTAAATATATTATGCTTAGAAATAAAGTATATTCTGCTATGCTTTCATTGTTTTGGAGTTTGGCCTAAGTTAAGGCAGTGATTAAATAGAGCAGTTATAGCTTTAATGCAGACAACACCTGTATGTTTAAGCAGATACCTGTAGAACTATAGGCTTTTCTATTAGGAAGTTTTGCTATAGTTTGGAACTTCTTCTGTAATAGAAGTAGTAAGAAAGCTATACCATTAAGTATTAATGTGTAATTGTAATTAATATTGTATAGACCAAAAATTATTAAATAGGTTTTGGTCAATTGGTCGATAGGCTGTTCAGTTAAAAAAGTGAGAGTATATGTTGCTTGATAAGATGTGGCTCTATAACAAGTTAGTTAGGAAGTTTAATATTTGAGAAGTGAATAGAAAATTTGTAACGATTAAGAATGCTGTTTAAAGCTTGTTTGGGATGTATAGAAAGTGTTTCACATCTTTTTTCAGTAGATTGTTAAATTTGTTGTTGAAATAGCAAGGAGTTTTCCAAATAATGTGTATAACAATTAAATCTTGTATTTATATTTTCAATCTTAGGATTAATTGTGTTAATATTTAAATTGTTATTCAGATCTTTAATAATTTTAATTAAGTGTCTAAGTTCTTTAAGTGACAGATAAAATATAATACTGTGAGGTGAATATTTGTGATTATAACTGTATTTGCAAGATTTTTTATTAGAAATTAAGTATATAGCAATATAAATAATTAAGTGTTTGATTTTATGCCAAGTAGTTTCTATGCTTTCATTAGTGTTGCAATTAAGTGAAGTGTTATATGAATTAAGTTTTTGAGAGAGCAGATCAGAAAATTCTGTCCATTTTTCTGATAATATGGCATTGTAATTAAAGATTTTATAACTAATACCAGTGTAATAGCATGGAGGTTTACTAAATGCATTAGTAAAGAACTATGAAAAAAGAAGAATAGAGTGGTTGCTTAGTATAGAGTTGTTACTATTATTAAGATTGTAAGAAAGGAGGAAGTGTATATTAAATGAGTCTGTCTATATATAGTCAATGCAACTTTGACTAGTATTGTTTGATCATGTGAAGTGTTTGTTATCAACATATGCACCAAGATCATATATGTTGGCTTGATGAAAGTAGTTAGTGAGTTAAAATTTTAATAATGAGCTACAAATATCATCATATGTGTTGAAGTCACCAAGAATAATTAAATGAAAATTTAGTTAGTAGCTTGTTAGATCTATGAAATAACTGTTTCTTGTGTTTTATTATGTTGAAGTGTATTAGTATAAGAGAGATAAACTGCTATAATGCAGAGTTTAACTTTACTTTTAAAGAAAAGATCTAAGGCTATTGCTTCTTCAGGATGTGTTTGACAGTTGTTTATATATGGTTGAAGATAATTGCGAATCATAATAACAGCACCTTTAGCAAAATTTTCAGAATTTGCTTAAAAGTATATATACTGATTATTATTACAAAAATGAAGGTTAGTAGTGTTAGCAATTTTTGTTTCAATAATACAGGCAATGTCGATATTGTTATAAAGACAGTAATTTTGCCAAGCTTCTTTTTTTGTAATTGTGTTAAATCCTCTAACATTATGTGTAGCAATGTTTAAATGAAGGTCACATAAGTTTTGCATAGGTATAGGAGTTTGTGTTGTAAGTGGCAGTGATATTGGAAATGATAATGCAGAAGTAGGAATAGATAAAGGTTGTTGTGATGATATTGAAGATGTAAAAGACAGTGAGTTTGGTGTAAATATTGTTGAATATGGATTTGTTGAGTTAAGAGAATTATCTTCTGTTATATCTGATTTTAGTAAGATGTTTGGATAATGCCAAATAGCTTGAAGTAGTGAAATAAAATGATTAGGTAGGAGTTTAGGTTCAGATGGAAGGTAAATATAGGCTTTACTATAATTATTTTTAATAGAAATAGTTAAGGTATAGTCAAAAGCATTGTTTAGTAAATAATCAATACTATAAATATGTTGTAAGAAAGAAATAATTGTTTGTGGATGTGAAAGTAGTGAAAGATGGTTATAAGTTATGAATTTATTGTAGCATGTATGCAGTTGTATAGAGCCATAGTGTTTATTGGCAATAACAGTATTATCATGGCCAGATAGAACAGTTTTGACTAGTTGTAGATAAGTGTAATTTAAAGCATTATCTTCAAGAACAGGTTTGGTATATTGTATATTATTAAGTATTGGAAAATATTTTGAAAGAATAGGTATTGATGAATAGAATCTATAACCAGATTGATGTGGGATGAAATGGTCAGATAAAGGTTTTGGTTCATTTGATAAGTGTATTAAACACTTACTGTAGTTTAGTTTAATTAATATTGCTAGTGTAAAGTTGTAAAGATTAAGTGATATATAATTGTAAGAATGTATATGTTCAAAAAAGGAATAAAGAGTTTGTGGATGTGGAAGTAAAGATAAGCCTTAATAGGCTAACCATTTATTATAGCATGAGTCTGGATTAACTAATGTATTATGTAATGGATATTGTGATATTTCCTTGAAGTATAAAGATGCAATAGGATTCAAGAAAATAAAATATTTTTCTGTAGATTCGATTACTGTATGCTCAGCTCTCACAGCTATAAAGAGTGCCATAGTCTGCTCTGTACGTTGAGTCTAGCTATCATAAACTTGGTTCTCTACATAAATAGACTTTTCTACCTATTTACTTACATCATTCTCTTTTAAAAATGGTCTACTTAAAGTAGAAGACATTATAATCTTAAAAGTAGTAGCTGCATTAATGTGATCTACAAAGAAAATTTATTAAAAAAAAGTGTTTGTAAGAAAAAGTGAATCTTCCAGAACTGTTGGTTCTTGAAATTATAAGTTAAATTTGTTTTGTAAGATTGTTTCTGCCTTAGAATATGCCTTTTCTTGAAAGTGTTTAACAATTTCAAGAAAGTTCATAGAAATATCATTTGTGTTAAAGTAAATAATGACATGAGCTAAATAGTTTGTATTAATAACTTTAGTTATAAGAAAGTCAATAGCTTGCTATTGATTAAGTTTGTCAATGTTATGATTTTGTGCAGCAATATTTTAATAAATTTTAAAGTATTGATAAAAGTAATAACTTCTATGTTTGGAGTTTGTTTTGGTTGGATTATTGGCATATACATATTCTTCAGCTTTGGTTGCAAGGTTATTAAAAAGTTGAGTTGGGATTTTTTTCTTAAAAGTTGCTTCATATTTATCATTAATATAGAAAATTAAGGCATCAATATTAGAATGTTTCCAGGTTTCACTTTCTGTTTTTGGATATTGTGAATAGAATTTGTTCAAAGTTTCTTTAAGAAGATCACTGTAGAAATGTATATATTGATAGTTTGGTTGGTTGTTGCTAGATATAGTTTCTTTTTCTTTGAGTTTAGTTTTATCAAGATATATATAGTCAGAGTTAGTGCAAGTATATATATAATAATTAGTATGCCAGATAGCTTTATTGCATTATTCTTGAAGGTTATGAGGTTTTTTAAAAGAAATTTCAGTAGAAAGAAGTTCTTTGAGATGTTTAATAAATTGTTGTCAAAATTGAAACCTTAGTGCATTTTTAACTTTGGTTTTATTAAAAGATTCAGTAAATTGGTGGTTGTATAAAGGGAAGAAGTTTTTAAACTATTCATTAAAGTGCAGAGTTATTGTTAATAGAATATTGTACTTTTCAAGAAAAAGAGTTTTAGGAATGTTGAAGAGGAGATAAATATTAAATCTTTTATTTATTTTTTAATATACATATATTGGTCTTCTTTGTTAGTGTTAACTACTGATGAGCTAACAGTAAATCTTTTAGGTCTTAGTTTGATGTTCTTAGCAAATTTTATATAATTAATAGATTGATAATTATCAAATAGATAAAGGTGTATTCTTGCAAAGTTAATACAAAATTGTAATCTGTTTTGGGTTTTGTATAAAAAAACAGTAACAGGTAATGCAAAAATTTCAGAATAATTAAGTTTGGTAAATAGAATGGTAGTAAATTTAAGAATAAGTTTTTTGAAACTTCCTTCTAGAATGTCAAAAGGAATTGTAGCTTCCTTGTCAATGTTAGGATTAGATAAGAAGATAATATCAGAAAGAAATTTTGGTTGAGTTTCAGCCATTTGATAAATAATGTGATAGAAGCTAGCTGTAAGAGCTTTGCAATTTTCTGTTACAGATTTGATCTCATTTCCTGAGTAGAAGTCAAAAAGATGTTGTTTAAGAAAGTTAAATAAGTCTTTAGATAGTTGGGTTTGTAGTTTAGTATTGTTTTTTATATCTGATGTAATAGAAAAATTGGCTAGAAAATCAAATGATAGATTATTTTTAGTTTTAGTATTGGGAAATAAGAGTACATCTTATTAAGTTGTTTGCTGTTTTTGTTGCTGTTTTTGTTGTAGCTGTTGTTGCTATTGCTTATTATTTGTAGTAGTTGTATCATCAATATCCATATCTTTATCTTCATTGTTTTGATTATTTTTTAGTAGTATTAAGGGATTAAGTTAAGAGGTAAGTGGATTTTGAGATTTTTGTTGAGTAAGTATTTGTCGAAGTTTATCTGCAAATAAAGTATGACTTTTAGAAAGATCTTGTTAGATGTTTTTGAAAGGGCTTTGTTGAGAGTTTTTGGAAAAGCCTTGTTGTAAGTTAATTTGATTTTCAATACAGGATTTGTGATAAGGTTTGTTATTATATAACAAAATGTTAGCAGCTAAATAATATCTGTTGTTGGTTACTTTGCAAGTAATAGATTGGTTGAAGTAATGCAAATATGTTGGTGTATAGATGGTGAAGGTGAAGCAGTTGAAGATGGTGGAACAAATTCAGTAGACTCAGCAATATTGGTTGCAATTAGTTTTTTCTCTTTGAATTTTTTAGTAGTTTGTTCAAATTGAGTTTGTTCATATATTAAGTTTTTTTGTAAAACAAAGTCAGTATAAAACTTGTTACAGATGCAAGTAACTATGCTACTAGTTTTGGAAGCTTTAAAATAATGACAGCATTTAGTGTTGCCTCTAAGTTCAATGTTAAAACAGTTGTTTGGTTGTCTGCTAGTAGGAATTGGACAAGAAGATAATAAAGTTTCTTTATAGACTTTAATATCAAAACTTTTAAAAAAGTTTTTATAAAAATAGTCAAGATTGACAAAATCGAATTCAGAGCTTGAGAGAGTTGGCATTTTGTAATTGGATCAAATTTGTCGTAAAGAAAGATTTTTTAATTTCTTGTTTGTTAAGAATTTAATAAGTAATTATATTACTATAGAAATAGTATGTATTCAAAATTACTTGTAATTTAGATCACATTTCTTAAAGTCAATTATGAACTAGTTTATAATTCTTAAAGTTAATTTTTAAAGATATTACTATGGCTATTGCAAGTATTGTAACCTATGTAACTTGTATAGCCAGTAATAGTACTTAATTTTTTGTTACACAAAAGATAATTAAAATAGGTTTTCTAAAAAGATTTTTTTCCATTTTGTAGTTTCTAGACTAGTTAGGAAGAATCTGAAAGATGTGTAATATTTGAAAAAGGTGATTGGATGTTTAGAAAATATTAATAGGTACCAGGAAAGTGAATTTTCTAGGTCACTTCTGTAAATTTTTCTAAAATTGCCAATGAAAAAGCCTGCAAAGACAGGTTTTAAGTTTTGCCTTTTTGAGGATAACTTGATGAGTTTTTGTTTGTTTTAAAACAAAATATATATCAAAATGTCTGTCTTGGTAAGCTGAGTAAATTACTAATAATAAACAGAATATATTTAATTAGTAAAATTTGAGCAAATAAGCAAAAACCAAAATATTAGTTTTTGTAACTTTTCTTAATAGCCAGAAGTTTTTGGAACTTAAAATGTAGCCGCCTAGGAGCAGAAAAGTGTGCTGAACAACTTTACATAATGATATAAGTAAGATTAACTTAGTAAAATAATTAGAAATAATTAAATGTTTTTAGCAAAAATTTGGTATAAGTGATCTGCAGAAAGAGTTGTTGAAAAAGTTTTTTTAAATACTTTTTTAATTTATTTAATAATATCAAATAGATTATAAATATTTATTTTCATTTTTTGTAAACTGTCAATAGTGTAGAATTATTATACTAGCACTATAAAGCAGATCAGCAAATTAAGAATATATTTTTATTGTTAAAAGCAAAAGAACAAGAACTACTAATCCTCTTTAAAATTATTCTTCTAAATTATCAAAACCATTATTTGAGTACTCAAATTATACTACATTTGTTGACTTTTATCTAACTGATAAGTTGAAATTTTGCTTAATGAAGGATATGGATCAAATAGATATCATAGATCTTATTATAGTAAAAAAAAATTTGATAATATGCAAACTCTTATTCTTATCACTTATGTTATTACTATACTTAATAGATATTACAAATTTACCTATGCTTAATTATTTTTTTTTATGAGTTTGAAAAAGTTAAAGAAAATTTGCACAAACTTTATTCAAGATTATAAATCAATATATACATAGTTTAAAATCAGAACCTTTAGTATTACTTACTTTTCTAAAGCATATTTTGTATTTTGCCTTTAAGATAATATTGGGTTTATATTAAAAGACATACATTAAATACTAAATTGATTTCTTTTTTGTATTTCAAGATTAGTTATAGCTCATCATTGATTGGCTATCTTTATGCTATAGCTGCACTACTGATCTAAACTTTGAAAAAGCCACCTTGGTCAACTCTTTCCAAAGAGTACTATATATAACATATATAAAAGAATCTGTATTTTTTTTTTTTTTAAGTCTCTTTTATGCTGTTGCAATAGTTATTTTTTAAATTCTTTTTTAGAAATTTCTCTGACCTTTGCATGCTGCCGAGTGTGCTTATCTTTATTTTAGCATATTTGGTATTCTATTATTGTGTATATATTTGGCCTTCTTTTGTTAAGCTTTTTCAAGATCAGAAGTTTATATATTATATATTTAATAAATGCACTTCTTCTAGAGCTGTTTCTTCTTGTTATGCAGTATATTCTTTTAATTATCTTTAGTCTTTCCAAAAATATATCTAATTATAAATTTTTATTTTTGCTTCTGACTTTAAATTTTTAACTGCTCTTGTTTTTTTTTACTCTGCTTCTATTCTTGTGTTTGTTACTAACTTGCAGAACAGTCTTGCTAGTATGTTAGTTCATCTGTTTTTCCACTCTAAGCAGTACTTTATTTCTTTACAACTGACTTTTTTGACCTATATTATTTTTTTGCTTATTGTTTTTTTCTTTACTAATTTATCAGCTTTATCATTTTATTTATTTTTGCTATAACTTTTTATTTTAAATAACTCTATTTAAATGTTTTTATCTTAATTAGATTTTTAATCTTCATTATATATATTGTATTCTTCTTTTTATGATCTTGTTTCTGTTTGCTTGTTTCAAACTTCTACTAATGATTTTTATTGCAGCATTACTATCTGTATATATCTTTATTTGTTTTTTTTTTGGTATCATTAAGATTGTTACTCAAATTGTTATTAACTCTACAATTGTAGATATCTGTCATTCTTCTAGTCCAAATGCTACTTCTTCTGACTATTCTTGCATTTTGTTTGTTTGAACTTATCATATGTTTATATTATTTTTGAATACTAATTTTTACTAGCTTTCATATTAGTTGTTCTGTATATGTATATTGTATATAAGGTTCTTCAAAATTAAATCAAATCAAATCTTGAATTGATTTGAATTTGGTCAAATTAAATTTATTCTTGATTTGATTTGATTTGATCAAATATTTGAATCAAATATTTGAATTTAATTTGATTTTCAAAAAAATTTAAAATTTTGATCGATAAAGAAAAAACTTAATTTACAAAATATTTTACTATATTAATCGATCTTAAGCTCTTAAATAAAAGTGTTTATTTAAACAAAATATTCCTAATTTTATAGAATGAAAAAGTTTGATTGTCTTAATAAAATTTCAAGTAAATGACTTATAATTTTAAATATTTAATTATAAATTTTTAAACCAAATCAAATATTTGTCAAATCAAATCAAATTTGATTATATTTGAATTTAATTTGATTTGAAAATCTCAAATTTGAATTTGATTTGAACTCAAATATTTGATCAAATTAAATCAAATTAAATTATAAAACTCTAATTGTATATTTATTCTTGTTTCTTATAATGTTTCTTTTTAGTTCTTATAATGTTTCTTTTTAGTTCTTATATTATTTCTTGGCTAATATTTTTCTTTAGTTTTTGTTATTTAATAATCTCTATTTCTAACTTTTTTATTATTATAAGACCTTTAAGCTTTTATCCTTTAACTTCTAGTTTGTTTTTCTCTGTCTTGTCTATTATTTAGTTTAGTACTATCTTGATTTAATTACTGTTCTTTCTTATTAATGCATTTGAAATTATATTAATGTTTCTGTTTACTCTTATTTATTGTTGGCAACTATTTTCTATTTGTTCTTCTTTTTTTATACACCTTTCACATTTATTAATCTTAGTTGCTAATTTATTTTCTTTGCTCTGCATTTGCAAGTGTTTAATTAATATTTTTTTTTCTTTTTAACTACTTTTTCTAGCTGTTTGTAATTTTATATATTATATACTACCTATTTTTTCTTTTTTTTATCTTTAAATATATGTTTCTATTTAATTTGCATTGTCTAGATGTTTTGTCTACTTATTCTAAAATGTCTTGTACTTCTTTACTTTTTAGACTATTGAGCATCTTTGATTTAATTGCTTTGAACTATTCTGTTTTTTTTTCTTTACTCCATTAGTCTTAATAGTTTTTTAGTCATTGCCATATAATTAATTTTTCTCTTCTTGTATTGAGCAGCTGGTTTAGATATATTAGATCTGCTTTATTTACTTCAACTGCTTCTTTCTTTTACAAGTATGCATCTACGAGCGCTTATATTTTAGTATCATACTTAAGCATTGTTTACAGTTTACTTTTTGTTCTTATTGTTAAAGAACAAATTATTATTATTTTATTTATTTTTATTTTTTTTTTATTTTTTATAGGCAGTCACACTAGTACTTTATTAAGATTCATGAAATTACTATTGCAATTACATAGGTGTACCTAACAACTAAGTTTAGCATTACCCAGTCACTCTAATGGTGCCTAAGTGCAACCTGTCACATTACTTTAAACAAAAGTAAGCTGCTTGTCTGACTACTTAAAGTCCATAATGAAAAAGCCTTTATCCTTTTATGACAAGCCTTAAAATTGTCTTCTTGACTTCATTTTTGATTCATTTTTTCTTTTCTTTTAATTATCAAGCAAAAGGATTCTATAATTCTTGCCTAAAGAACAATAGAATATAAGAAAGAAAAAACTAAAAAGAGAGTAAAAAAAAAAAAAAAAAAAGGGAACTAACTACAAAACCTAAATGTAAACCAAAAAAAAAATTAAAATAAAAAAAAGAAAGACAAAAAAAAAGAACAAAAAGAAACATGAAGGTACTATTTTTGCTTATGCTTGGCTTTAAAAAATTCTATATAATACTAAATAAAGAATATTCTATATTTGCTTTATCTCTGTATTATAATATATTCTATTTGTTGTATAGAAAAAATGATCAAAGTTTTTATTTTCCTCTTAAGTTTAACATATGTCATTCATCATAGGTCCAATACTTGTATCATGATTTTCTCATGACTAATATTACCAATTTGAAAAGGTAAACAGTATTGATTCTTTGGAGGGGTATGCCAGATTTTTCACTTTTTGGTAAAAATTTCGAGAGAAAAATCCAATAGTGAGGGCAGAAAAGAAAACCAACTTAAGAAGAAGTTGTAAGAGTTATACTATATAGAATATTATATTAAAATAAATAATTATTTAGGCCTAAGCCCTTATAGCACTTGACAAAGCTTCAAAGCTTATCTACTACTTCTTTGCTTAGTAGTACTTGTGTTTTACTAAAGGATTTTATTTACAAGGGTTTGAGTCTTTTTCAGCTCTTTTCAGTTACAATCAAGCATGCAATGAATAGCCTTTCTAGTTATTTCAAAGTAGAGTTTTGTTATATTTAAATATAATAACTATATAGTTTTTGTAGATCAGACTTTTAGAAAAAGTTGGTGTGAGTGATTATTAAAAAGAGTTTTTTTTATTATTATTTTATTATTATTAGTTATTATTATTATTTTATTATTATTATTATTTAGTATTAGTTATTTTGTTATTGTATTATTATTATTATTACTAGTAGTTGCTAGAACTTTCTAGTTGATTAGTAATCACTTAGTTATCTAGTTGCTTAGTTGCTTAGTTGCTTAGCCACTTAGTTGCTTAGTCACTTAGTAATTAGTTACTTAGTAATTATTAGTCATTAGTTGCTAAAACCTTCTAGTCACTTAGTAATCAAGTAGTTACTTAGTCACTTAGTCATTTAGTTGCTTAATACTTAGTTACTTAGTCACTTAATCACTTAGTTGCTTGGCTGCTTAGCTGCTTAGCTGCTTAGCTCACAGATATATAAATCCTGCTAAATTCTCTAAGTATGATTAAGCAACAGATATTCTTTCTTCCTTTAATATTGTAAACACATCTTGGGATTTTTTAAAAACAGAAACCTAAGACTAGCCCTTCTTGTTATTACTTTAATAAATGTCTTTTAACTATAAACTATATTGATACTTCTCCTTTAGGGTAATTTCTACAGGCAAGGTTTATCTTCTCTTAGTAAAATAAAGTAAAGTTATTAGTATTGCATTACCTTTTTTGAACTGCTTCAGAGAAGAGTATAGTTTCTTGACAATATCTAACAGAAGCTATACTTTCCTTTTGGACACTACATATATCTGTAAAAGATTCCCTATACTATGTCATCATTATAGTATGAAAATTAAGAAGGCTTTTACCTATAACATTTGGTGCCTTCTGGCAGAAAGGTTAAATCTTTAGAGAAACAAGTCATTCTGGACAAAACATTCCTAGATGTATTAGAAAAGTTATTCTGACAAGAGACCTGAATAAGTATTAGTTATTTTGACAAGAGATCTGGATAAGTATTAGTTATTCTAACAAGAGACCCAGATGAGTATTAGTTATCTTAGTAGAGTTCTAGATATAGAAACACTTTTTTTTTTATAGTTTACAATGCTGCTAAACTTCATAACAAGAACATCCAAGGCTATCAACAAGTACATTTAACTGGATCTCACCTTGCAGTAAATATACTCCAAGTACAGCATCCAGATTTATCTTGTCTCCAGTGTTACTTCTCTTAACATACTAGCCTTTGCTCAGATTTTGGACAATTTTGAACTTAATACCAAACCAACTTTGCAGCTCAACATTATTCTTCTCAAATCCAAGACAACTTTACTGTTCTTATTATCCTATATCTGAACCAAATTACAATTCATCTTTGCATTAAAAATATTATTTTCAATTGTTAATATCAACAAAATATTGGTGATCCTAGAACAATTGCTTTAATTCTAATTAGAAGATATACTAACCTCTTTCAACTTTCTACCTTACCTTTTGAATACCAAAACACTTTTGATCTTTATCTTGACACTTCTCTAAGTTTTAGTTTTAAAGAACCAGAAGAATTTAGTTAACATCTTGAAAATTTAGAAAGTTCTATCCTACTACCTATCACTAATATTACTTTTACCAATAATATTCTCTTCTTACACAATCCAAAAGATAGCTTAGCTCTGTATAGTAAATTAGTTACATCTACTGAACTCTCTGAAAGTCATTATACTCCTAACTGAACTTTACAAATCCCTTTACTACTCACTAATAATTTAGAAACAAAAGAATATATTACTGCTTCTGTAGACTTCACTAAAACCTCTAGCCCAAATTACACTTCTATTGATTTATCTCAATGAACTTTTGAAAATAGTTCTTTACCTTCACCTTTATCTCAACTTTCTCTTCCTTAACTTTAACCTATTGCTGTCCAATTCCAACCTATTGTTATTTAACTACAACCTCAACTTCTTCTTTCACTTCCATCTATTCTTGATAACTCTTTTAACCTACCTGATAACATGACACAACAAGCTTTACAAGATGCTGTACAAGCTATAGCTAACCTTATTAATACTCTAAATAGAAGTAAAAAAGCTTTTATAAAAGCTGACTTCTTTTATGATGATGGAACCCAAGACCCAGAACAATGGCTTAAAGATTTTTGAAAAGCTGCTACTGTTAACAAATAGGATGCTGCTTGAAAATTAGAACTAACTTTTGTATATTTAAAAGAAATTGTACTAGATTGGTAGCAAAGTCTTAACCCTGTCTCAAATGCTTTTGATGATAATGTTAACCAAAACAGAAACTTTAACATCTTTTTAGATTTTGCTTTTATATATCTAAACAAAAAGCTATTTGGCAGAAACAGCTTTTTAATATTAAACAAGAACCAGACATAGTAGATGTCTATGTCAATCATTTTAGATAACTAAAAAGACAAGTTGACCCTGGTGATGCTTTTTCTGCTAACTTCACTAAACAATTATTTATCCAAGGGCTATGCTTTGAATTTTCTATTAATGTGCAAGCTAGTGAACTTGCTAACCTAAATGCTGCTATTACTACTGCCAAACAATGGAAAACTGGATATATAATGGCTGCTAACACTACTATAAAAACAGACCAAACTATCAAACAACTAACAAATCAGATTTCCAAACTTAGTATCAACTTGGCATAGCAATAGCAATCACTCAAACCTTAATTTGCTAACTATACAGCTACATCTAACCCTAACAGATTTCAAATCAAAGATTTACATTACTGCTACTACTGTAGATATACAGAATATTTTATTGCTAAATGTAGAACCAGATAAGCTAAACAATAATTCAATCAAAGAGATAATTATAGAAGAAATAATAGACATAACCAAAGGTCTTGCTCTTGAAATTATGACAGATCTTATTATTGAAACTCTTCTAGAGAAAAAAAAAACTCTAAAGAAAGAAATAGATACTTAAACTCCTATAATAGTGATAGAATAAGAACTAGTTTTCACTCACTCTTATCCTACTATAGAAATGTTAACTACCTTGGCCATGAAGGTTCTTCTCTTACCCATCCTGTTACAACATCAAAGAAATGAAAACAGTTCCTCAACAACCTCTCTATACATATAGCTATGTTTGCATACTTATATGAAGAAGCTAAAAATACTAATCTAGTTTAATTACCTACTTATACTACCTCTATAAAATGCAACATCTGACTCAGAAATAGACTCTACCAAGCTATTATTAATAGTAGTACTGCTATTAGTATGATTGCTCATCAAATTGTTAAAAAATTAGAACTCAAAATTGAACAAACCTCTACTAGTCTAATTGTCATAGCAACTGGTACTTCTATACATTTTTTAGAAATTATTAAAGACCTTCTTGTAGAAATTAAAAGAATGACTATCCCAATAACTGTTAAAGTTGTTCCTGCTACTTCTTACTCTCTTCTTCTTGATAATAACTGGTCTAAGAAAGTTAGTGCCAGTTATAACTAGAAGAATAGTTGTTATTCATTCAAGTAAATAACAAAAAGGTTTCAGTACCAATGATCTATAAAAGTGACCATGCCTTATCTGCCTAACTAACAGTAACAGACCCAAAAGAGCTCAATCTCTATGAACAAGAATTTCTTACTTCTTATAAAGCATACACTGCTTAACTTACCTTAGAAACAGACAATAAAGGATGAACTATCTACCAATCTCGATGACAAACCCAAACTGCCTCATCTCATATATGTGACAACTGTAAATCCTTTAACTATTTCTTTGCTAACTGCTCTCAAAATACTTGCAAATGATGTTATTATAAAGGACATATTGCTGTTCACTGCCAACTACAAGCCTCTTGAAGAGAAACTTGCAAAAATTGCCAAAGCTCTAAACACTTCTATTGACAATATTCTGAAAATATTTGTTATAAATGCAATTCAATGAGACATATTGCTGTTAATTGTCCTTTAGCTCCTCTTAAGCACCAGAATCAAATCTACCAATATAGATACAACTCTAATGAAATTGAAGTCCAAAGATAGTACTATTATAGCAATCATCATATCCACTATTGTTGTCATTGTAAGAACCTCCAAAGACCAGAAACTCTACAAAAATTAGATAAAGTTTTTGTTTATAAAGGTTGCTATACTGACTTCTATCAAAGTCTTAATCATGATGATTCCAGAAATTAGTACTATTACACTCAAGGTAATGAATATAAAACCTTAGTTGAATGCAAATTATGCAAACATATTAAATCTAGAAACAGAATGCATAATTTAAAAAGTATTACAAAGGAACTATAGTTCTGTGAACTTGAAAATTTATATGCTATAGACCCAGATTAGACATTATACTGAATTAACTAGAAGTGCTAGATCTTAGTATAAAATAAACCAAACTTGTATCTTTCATTTTGCCAAAGTCTATTTATAAGAAACAGACCTTACTATTACTAAAGCATTAAAACCCCAAGTAAATAACCAAATCAATCAACTATGAACCTATAAAGAAATAGACCTTATTCTACAAGCTAAACAAGCTGTACTTAATGAAGAAGAATAACAACTTCTTTAACAAACCTTGGTTAAGTCTTTTGATATTAGCTATTCAGAATTTGATTATTAGTTTGCTATTACTAACCTTCATTAACAGTTTAGTGCTTCTGTTGATCTTTGTAAAGAATGTTTACATGTTAAGCATCAAGATAATTAAACAACTACCAAGAGTATTGCAAGGACTGTGCTTTATCACCAGTTTCTATTTATGAACCTTCTACACCAGAACCAGTAGACTCTTTGCCCAGCTCCATTAATACAACTTTACCAGAACCAGACTTATTGCAACTACAAGTTGCACAACTATAACAACAAGTCGAAACTCAGAACTAACTTATTCTACAGCTCTAACAAAAAGTAGAAAAGTTAAAGAGATTTATCCAGATCTTCCTATAAGTATTTTAACAGAATGCCCAAACCACTTAACAACAATATACTTTCTTTGCTCAAGAATAGGAAAAATCAAATTTTTAAATCATTCTAGGCAGGATAAAAAACTATCTGTTGAACCAGACAATATGTATCAAGTTTTTATAATTGACACTATGATTCCTTATGAAAAATATAATGTTAGTTAAAAACCATCTAAATTGAACATTGAACCTCTAGATGCTAAACAAAAAAAACAATTCAGCCAGCTGCTGATGGAGTTCTCAGATCTTTTTGCACAAGATACAACAGAATTAGAATGCACTAATCTTGTAACTTATTGAATTTATACAAAAGAAAGACCTCTAATTTGATCTCAACCTTACTCTTCTTCTCCTACAGAACAGATATTTATTAAAAAAAAAATTTTATAAATGCTTAATAGTGGACTTATATGATCCTCCTTTAGTTTCTGAACCTTTTCAGTTGTATTAGTTCAAAAGAAAAATAGCAAATTACAATTCTGTGTTAATTATCATAAACTTAATATTATTACTAAAAAAGATGCCTATCTCTTACCTTGCATTAATGAAATGCTTAATACCTTAAAAGGATCCAAGTAGTTCTTTATACTTAATCTTGCAAGTGGATATTGGCAAATTGCTATGCATTTAGCAGACAGAGAAAAGACTGCTTTTGTAACTTGATATAATATATATGAGTTCAATGTAATGCCCTTTAAACTATGTAATGCATCTGCAACCTTCTAATGATTAATAGATAAAGTATACCAAGACATTGCATAGAAATTTGTAGTAGTCTATCTTGATGATACTATAGTATACTCTAAGATTTTTGATGAATATTTAGAACATTTATGACAAACTTTTATTAGAATCAAAAAAGCTGATTTACAATTAAACTTAGAAAACTGTAACTTTTGAATGCAAAGTTTACTATTTTTAGAACATATAGTTACCTCAATTGGAATAGCACCTGACCCTCAAAAGATAGAAGCTGTCTAGAAGATTCAACTACCTAATAATGTAACCCAACTATGTTTATTCTTAGGACTAGTAGGTTATTATTAATAGTTTATTCATAACTTCTCTAAAGTAGCATAGCCTTTGAACCAACTACTATATAAAGAGATTTCTTATATATAGGATGAACCACAACAAGAAGCTTTTGAAGAATTGAAACAAAGACTTACTACAGCCTTTATATTAAAGTATTCTGACTTT